>JAPXFY010005275.1:0-15402 GCA_030674185.1 Monoplex corrugatus | reverse complement strand
AAGGGCACACAAAAACAGTGAAGGTTCATCCCATTCCAGTGTGTAGCCATAATAATCCCCCACTTCATCCACAATTTCTCCACAAGATCTTGGGTGTGTCTGACCCCCATTCTACATTGTCTGTATAACCACCATGCATAACCGCAGACATACATTACTTTCAGCATTCTGAAAATTAGTTTAAAGATACACTAAATTGGTTCTATCTGCAGTCTTGCCATCACTTGCCGTAACTCCCATAAGCCTCAGATTCTATGAGAGGGCTTCTACACGTCTTTTACTTTTTTTTAACATTACCACTAAAGCATACTCCATTCTGGAGGATGTACATGCTGGTTGTTTTTGTTTCCCTAAGCCACCGAGCATTGACATTGCTTATAGGATTTGCATTGATATTCGGCATACGTGCATATACACACACAAGAGGTTTCAGACGCTAGCAGGTGTCCATATGTTACCATGGGAGGCTGAACAAATCTCCCCTATTTATCCACTGGGGGTACCCTAACAGGTCTGAACCCAGACCTTCCAATGAGAAGACCTGTTGACCTTGTGTAAATATACACACACTTGGATAAGGTTGAAAGGTTTGCGATTCACAATGGCAAGACTGATGATATCAACAATTTTGATTATAAAAAGCAAAGTTGTGGAAATAACCTACACATCTGATTAATTACTATCTGAAACAGCTTGTAATTTCTCAGTCATAGTCTGCACATTGTATAAATTTAATACTGTTCATCAGAGTACAGAAAAAGAGCATGCAACCAAATGAGAATGTTGTACAGAATTATTAGAAACTAAGTTTTGTTTCCTATCATGGCACAAAAAGTTTGTCAGAATGGTAACTGCAATTTTAACAAACTGACTCCTTCTTTCTATTCACTGCCTTCGTGAATTATCAACAGTGATAGAAATTGAAAAACATAACTCTCACTCCCACATCCTATCCACTAGAATTAAGTTTTTGTGGATGACGGAGTGGGTGAAGGAATGAAGGGTTTAATAACAGGACAAATGACAAGCATCATGTCAGAACTTCCAGGGTGATTTTCAGATAAAATTGTGGCATTCTGCAGTTATCTTCTACTGATTTCTAAGACAAGCATTACGTCAGAACTTCCATGGTGATTTTCAGATAAAATTGTGGCATTCTGCAGTTATCTTCTACTGATTTCTATGACAAGCATCACGTCAGAACTTCCAGGGTGATTTTCAGATAAAATTGTGGCATCTGCAGTTATCTTCTATTGATTTCAAAACAACACAAAACAAAAATCTTCAGCTATCATCCTCATTCACTACTTACCGACAGCAAAGACAATGCTCTGTTTGTTCCTCCTCCTGTTCTTCTTTCTGGCTTTAGTCTGTAGCTATAAAACACAGACAAAAAACAATATGCATATATGAATCTTGTGTGTCAGTAACTGTATATCAAAGAATAGATTGAAGGAGAACAGTTTCAGATAATGATGAAAGTAAGGAAGGTGATGAAGATGTACCAAAAGAAGAAGCGAGGAATGATGCATCAGTTTCTCGGACATGGATCACATTCGATGATAATAATTCACATAATTAATACTGATATACAACAGGTGTGATGGTTCTGTGTTTAGAACACTGGACTTCCCATCTGAAGGTATGGGTTTTATCCTGCTTTATTAGGTACTGCCTGATGGGTAAAGGATGGAGGACAACACAGTCAACATAAGTTTCTGTCAAGACCTTTAGCAGGAAAACTGACAGGTAAGATGAGGAATAAAAAGGTCTATGAAGATGTTGCTTGGCAAAAAAAAAATACACCAGTGTTAAATTTTCCTCCAAGACTTATAGAGAGAAACTGACCTCCTCAATGTTACGATTTGACTTTTTCTGTGCTTACAGTGAATGAAAAAGTGGCATGTATTTACTTCAAATACTCAGCGAGTTCTGTTGCCTTATAATCATCAATGATCATCAAGATTGGAGAAAACATTGATTTAAAAAAAAAAAAAAAAAAAAGAAGACTTTAACCTTTCCTCATAGAGATGTTTTCCATTTTGTAAGTTCATCATATGCAAAAATTAGCAAAAGTACAAGCAAGTAGTTTGCGGGTGCCTTCTTGCCGCGCAGTGCACTTACAGTGCTGAGATCCTGACCATTGTTCCTTCGAAGAAATCATCTGCTCACGACATTGAAAAAGAAGCCATATATGAAAAGTGTATCTTCTTTACCCTCTTTTTCACCCATCCCCTGCTGCCAGGACTTGTTTGTATGCACCCCTTAGTCTGGCCCCTCCCCCAGCGACCTGTCCGGCTTGCTTGAAGCTGCCAGGGCCCACGAAGTCCCCGCCGGCATAGCTCCTGGGATCGTAAGGACACACAAGCTCCCCCGCCACAACAAGGCTGATGCAATTGGATGTCCACTGTCCTCCAAGGTAAAGTGGAAGGAAAGAGAAACAGAGGACGGCCACCTGCATCACTTGCTAGAAACATCACAAACATCAGTGGCAAGAAAACTCCAGGAGGTGGTCAGACTTAGCCAAGATCGAGAGTGCTGGAGGCAACTTGTGAGGACATCATGTGCAGCGGCCAACACTGTTCCCGGTGACGCCGACAGGTGAGACAGGTGAGACATAGAGATGTTGACTTCCACAGACAAAAGATTAAAACAAAGCATTCACAAGGAACACAGTAAAACAAAGCAGCAAAGCCTATCCAGGGGCATGCCACTCCTCCCCCCTTTTTTTCTCACTGAAATTTGTGCAATCTGATGCATTCTGGGTACAGTTTTCAGAGCTTCACAGACAGACAATATTTGCTTTACTCCTACTCTTTGTGAGCTTGGCTATCTGTGAACTGTGGTACTGAATTAATGCAAATGTAGGTTGTATCATTTTTTGGTATTGTTTTGTTTGTTTTTTCTTCCAGAAAATCAGAAAAATAGAGCACCGTGATGAAAGAGATCAGAGGAAAGGCCCTAAAATCAGATCTGCTCTGCTCAAATCAGAGCAGTTGCATCTCCGTTGCTCTCTCTCATCCCCATTCTAGTGGCCCTGTTGGTTCCAGAGCTATGCTGTTAATGTAGGAGTCATAATTTTGACCCTCAGGTGGACCATGTTTTGTTTTGTTTTGTTTTGTTTTTGTTACTGTCATCAAGTTGTCGGGCCTGATACAGCCACAGACTTGCGGTCATATCTCAAGTTCACTCCCACCCTGCAACAACCCACCCAGCAACAACCCACCCAGCAACAACCCACCCTGCACATAAAAGCTGGCTTGTTCACTGCTCATCTTCATGCTCCAATTATTCTGGTAATGTCAGTGTTTCGTAAGCCCTGTTCCCCTTCCCACTTCAAAATCTTGTCAGTACAACTGCTGGCTGGGTGAAGGAGAAAGAAATTTACTCCACCCCCCCCCCCCCCCCCCAAAAAAAATTACAATCAGCATGTGGCAGGATGTAGGAGAGCAGATAGGTTACAGAAGGGATGAAAGTACTGACTGCTTTTTAATCTTGACTGGAATGATTTTCAGTCATCGACTGCATATAGACCTGCTAAAGTTGATGCTAATCTTACACTTTCCATCAAAGCTTTTGCAGAAGCTGACAAATAAGGTGAGGGGAACAAATTATCAAAAAAAATAAATCGATTACAAATAAAAGAAGATGGTCAAGCCCTTTTTACCACCTTCCTTTTAAAAGAAATTTTTTTTACAGAAAATCCCGATTCTGCACTCCCCAAGATCATTATGACCTACAAATTTTAAATACAGAAGTTCCTGAGAAAACACTGTTCACACATCTTCCTAAAAAATCGAAGACAGCTGAGGGAATGGCTGTTTTAACTTGAATGGTTGCATTACCTTGAATGGTTGAATTAGCTTTTTGCCAAGGAAACAGAGGAAAACTCACCTCTTCTGTGTTGACTTGAGCGTGAGGGGTGGGGTAGGATCCCAGCATACAGTTGAGGAAATGGCTGATGGCAGATGACAGATTCATCATGTCTACTCCCTGCATGTATCCCTTGAACACGTGTTTGGCTGCCCGTACTATCAGCTCCCCAACTGCTATATCCTGTAAAACAGTATAACCCTTTGTACAGGTTGAAAGTTCACCAAGACACGTGTTTGGCTGCCCGTACTATCAGCTCCCCAACTGCTATATCCTGTAAAATAGTATCACCCTTTGTACAGGTTGAAAGTTCACCAAGGGTGATCAGAACAGATTCTGATCATTTCTCTTTCCACTGGCTGAATCAAATATCCGCCTGTGTTTTCAACAGAAACATCATCAATTCCCTGTTCTAATTTTTGTCATAAAATATACAACTAACTTCCCTGATATTTTATATGCATGTGCATACACACACAAACACACATGCACGCACGTACACACACAAACACACATACACACACAAACACACGCACGCATGCACAAGCTCACACATACACACGCTTGCATACCTGCACATGCTCATACACACACACACGCACGCACACACGTATGCACATGCTCACACACATACATACAGACACACACACGTGCATGCACATGCTCACACAAATACATACACACACAAACATACACACAAGCACACATGCACAGAGAACAAGATACTCACATAGACATAGCTGACTGAGGAATATTTGGCAAACATCTCAGTAACTGTACCCAGGTATCTCATGTTGATGCCCCTGTACAATGACAAAGAAAACAAAATTGAATAAAGAAAATGTCCACTAAGGTTAAGCTCCTCTTTGTCAGTCCAACGGAAAAGTAGCAGACTGAATATACTCAAAGAGAGAGATTCAAAGAGGACTAACTGTCCATTAAGCTAATATTTTCAAAAGCTATTGGGGTTCACACAATATTTGGCATAGCCATACAGTCAGAAAATTAGCATACGTAAATCAAGCCCTACACCATACATAAATATGTATCTTCAGTCTGCAGCAAGAATGAAAGACTGTAGTAAAGAACAGAAGATTGTGCACTTGTCTCACAGAAACATAAAATAGAGCGAGAAAGCATATTTCAGACAAAAAAGACAGACACAAATGTGATAATAACTCTTGAATAGTTTTGTTCTCTGAACTCCTCTATTTTCACCGCATACTACATATTTCTCAAGACACAGTGTGTAATACAAAATATACTGCATGTGCACATCAGAATATAATACATACTAAAAATGTCCAGCCATATGTAACATGCACAAAGTTGTGGTCAAACATGAAAAATTATGTGATGCCAAACACACACAGTCAAAATCTGTTGCTGAGCTGGATAAGATCATTTTTACTATCATTTGAAAAAAATTATCTTTTCAGACTCTGCTGATCAGGAAAGTTATCTGATTTATTGTTCTTGTCCTAAATCTAGTGAATTTGTCATCTTTTGTGTCTGCTTGACAAAGTGCACTTGGCAAAACTTTTTGCCCGTTTCATTGTCAAATACATGTTCTCATTCTATTTCAAGTTTGTTTGTTTGTTTTTTGCTTACTATTTGCTTAAATGCTGTCTGCAGAGAAGTGATATGCAATTCAATAAATCATCGTTAGATTAATCTTTTTGCCACCGCTCCTCCAGCCAGACTGCACCACTGCCCTCGGATACAACTAGTGCACAGCTTATGTAAGCACAGTACTTAATGGCCTCTAAAGCAACACTTCAACAGTGGTAACAACTTCACCAACAATCTTATTATGCCTCACACAGAAAGGACTAACTTCAGAAGCTCCAAGTCTACTATAGTTGCCTTAAGTTGCCAGACAGCGTGTCAACCACAATTGTCAATCTCTATAGTCTACCCATCAAAAGTGGTGAAAAGGTTAAGTAATGTTAAACTGACAGACTCAAATCACCAAACAAGGTTGAAGAAGACTATCTCATACTGTACTGACATGGTGACACATGCCAAAGTATAATCAGGCAAAAAGCAAGCAACAGAAAGATTGTCACAGCAAATGTATTTGACAGATACCCACCTGGCATGCATGGCTTCAGACAGGGTGATGCCATCAATGGGTGATGAAGTATGGTCCAGACAGTCACTGATCTGTAACAAAGGTAACAATGTTTGATCACATATTTTGAAAACACACACATACACACAGAAAAAAATTAAACCAACAACAACACATACCTGTGCATGCGTGTCTATGTCTTGTTTTTAACAAAGGCATGTTTCTAATAATCTACTATCCTGCAACTCAGTAGCATAACCATTAAACTTCACACACACACACACACACACACACACACACACACACACACACACACACACATGCACACACACACTGCTTACCAGTGTTGGGATTTGATGTATGACCAGGAACTCTGCTGCATCTTTCACCAGCTGTTTTTCTCTCTTCATGTTCTCACTCTGCAAACAAAGATACATGCCCAACCTTACTTGATACTTAACCATAAATCTTAATTTGTAATGTAATTTCTGAACTAAAAGGTGCTCAATGACCCCCCCCCCCCCCCCCCCCACTGTCACCGCTGTATGCAGAATGTACCCTCCACTTTTTAAAACATAATCTTGAAAAATCCTGATATAACACAACAGTGTGTATCAGGCACTGCCAAAATTGAGGTAAACAAGATAAAGATATCGCTTTCCAATCTTTCCAATAAAATATTAAAGTAACATTTCATCTGAAACATTTCTTGCTAAATGTTTTATCTATAAGCATAATTTGTTGACTTGACATTTCACACATTTTACAGAAATGCAAGCTATTTCACACAAATTCATTTAAAGATGTATTTAAAAATAATCCACTGGGTAGTCCTCAGACACACGCAGGCAGGCACACACACACACACATACACACACACATACACACATTCAAACTGTCACTTTAATTGCAACCTGCATATTTAAATCTTTACTAATGTGTAACACCACCACCACCAATTGTAGTAAACAACAACACATTTAATTTTAATACAGCTCTAAATCACTGGAACAAAACATGTTGCATTTTCAATGAAAATTTGACAAAGGTGGTGTCCTTTCTTCCACTTGTCTACGAAAATCTAATGATAATCATTTTCAAATGAAATGAACATCAGACATTGGTATGCAACTATTTCTAGCTTGCTTTACTCCAAAACTTGATTACATAACTTCAAAGCTTGCTTTTATATGTTTTAAAAATAATTTTGTGAATGCAGCTTCCAGAGCGTTTGAGGCAGGCTGCTTAGAGAACAAACAGATGAGCAACATGAAAGTTTTCAACTACTTGTGTACATCATTACCACTGACCAGGTGAAATGGCTACCAATGATCTGAGCTGTACACATGTATTCAAATATATGTATACATGCACACACACATATCTCCTTTCCCACCCCAACACTCCAGACATAATTGCTCTTATTCCCATTCCCAGCCTCAGAATACAATCTATTGCCGTATCTGTCTGGCTCACTCCCTCTCCTCCCCCCCTCTCTCAAATATAAGTCTTACCTCTGGATCAACATGAACCACATGAGGCTGGAAAACGTCTGGGTTGAAAGTCATACTAAATTCTGAAATCACACAGATACTTGATACATCACAACCAGCAGCATAAAAGTATTTCCAACGCTGAAGTTTATTTGAATATTAAATGTCTTTGGTCTCAAATAAAATAATGCATGTTATGTGTTTTATCCAAACTCATGCGAGCAAGTAATCACCTACACTAAGAGAAAGGGCTTGGTGCATCACTTCACTGTTATCTGTGGCCAAATGGCTCACTGGCTGAAGTTTTCACTTGTCTGATATGATCAAGTATATGATAATGATGCCAAACAATACTTTCAATAAAACTCCACTGCAGATTTTCTGTATCAAATGATACTTGGGTAAAGTTATTTGAAATCACAAAATAGTGCTTGTGTGTTCAACTTCGGTAATCTGCACATACTATTTTGTTCAGTTCAGATATCACAACATATACACCAGATAAAAACCTACTCAATTTGAAAAGAAACTGTCAAAACATGACGTGTATACACACATGCATACACAAACACACACATGAAAGCAATGAAAACAAAAACAAAGCTTACCCATGTCATGGAGGAAGCCCACTAATCCACACACACACACCACACACACACACACACACACACACACACACACATACACACACACACACACACACATATACACACACACACACACACACACACACACACACACACACACACACACACACACACACACACACACACCAATAAAGTAATCCCACCTGTGTCACTGAGAGAGCCCACTAATTTGGCCGCCTTCTTCACAATTTCCTTAGTGTTGTCTTCAACTGTAAGACAGTGCAGCAAACATAACATTTGTCACTATCATCATCAACAGTCAGTAAAAAGTATATCATAAAAAGTATTCAGTGCCTTCATGAACACAACATTCCTTGCCCTGAGACATGATAAAACATGGACTCTTCTTCTTGGTTTAAACAGACATTCAGTCAACACTAGTCTGTTAACATGATACTAAAATCACAAGACATGAAATATGCACAGCTATAGGGTAAGCCTCAAGACAACTTCAGCAATAGCATTCATCCTCAATTCAAAACATGACCTGATTCTTACTCTCACGAAAAAAACAACAACAACAAAACAAATGAACGCACAAACACAAAAACACAAACAAAAAACAAAAGTAAACCAAAGACCTGCAACAAAACAAAAAACAAGATTGTCTCACCATTCCTAGAATCTCCCTTTATATACAAAAAAATTACAGAAATCCATATTCTGTACTTTTCTCAAAATGACTATGACCTTGAAGAAGTTTTGGTTGAACTACAAGCTTGATGTGAAGCAAGGACAATGGCAGACTCTGAAAACAACAATGAAAACAGAAGTCAGGTATTCTGAAAAATTCATGAGAAAGTGCTGTCCACACACCCTTCTTAAAAAGTGATGACCTTTGGCACTTTTCTGGTCAGTATGACCAAGATCTTGGAGCTTTACCCTCTAAACTTATCATTTTGTGAGTCCTCAACAGCTCATAGCTAAGACCAAAATTTAATAAAGATCTACTTGTAAGGAGCTGAGATATTTTGTTCACACTTTTATGTCAAACACACACACACACACACACACACACACACACACACACACACACACACACACACACACACACACACACACACACACACACATTCAGCTGATACGAAACAACCTTCCTTTTCAAAAAAATACAAATAAATACATAAATGGGAGTATGAAAAACAACCAACACAACAAAACAAACACACACTAACTTAAACAAATCAAGAAAAAAACAAAAACAAAAACAAAACAAAACCCCACACCACCCAACTACACACTGCATACATAAGAAACATGAGGATAAAAAAATGGGTAAGAAAGAAGTCATCAATCAGCTGGGATACTTTGTGTCTCTTTAGCAATATCAGTATATGTAACAAATCATGAAACCAATATTGAGGAAGACTTTGCCAGGGCAAAGAGTTTTGTTCAGGCTAATGGAGTCTGCCAGATGACAGCCAACAGATAGGGGTGGAGCATGTATGGGATTGTCCAACTTCAATGAAACCCTCTCAAACAAACAATCACTTCCATCTCTACACATGCAAAAAACATTATAGCCCACAAACAAAACATTTCATAGACACACACAAACTCTGTATCTGACATAACTACTTAACTTCTACATACACGAACTTCAAACAAAACTAACTAAAGTTGACCAGAATAGTCTTCATCCAACATGTACTCCAGGGGACCCTGGAAAAAGCCCCTTGCCAAAATCACCAGCAGAAGACCTGGGTGGCACAATGATCAAATACAGAACCATCCTCAAAAGCCTGAACTGCCTCTTGCTGCTCCTCAAGAGAGAAAAAAAAAAGGATGAACTTGTCTGACGTTGTGTCCTGTCAGCCTCCCCAATAACCATACTGCATATGGCATTAACTGGTGATGATGACTATCTCCTTTACTTTTTAAATACACATGACTATTGGTAAATTTACAAATCCCTCTGTACCTCTTTGTGTCATGTGTGTCATGTCAGAGCACATTTACTTCTTGTTGTTATAGTTCTTTAAAGCCTAGCCTACTGCGTAGAGCCACAAAACTTCAACAGGAAAAAAAAAAAAGAAAAGAAAATTAAGTACACATATCAATGCATTTGCACAAATAATCTAAGGAGACGCCCATGGCGTTGACCAATCTGTCCAATTTATCACACAGGGGATTTAAAAAACACACCTGAATACAAATTTAAGCATACCTAAGGACACTAAAACATACATATAAAAACGGGCATAAAGTACCTAAAATTGCTTTTGCATATCTCATTTTCCTAGAGCCTAAAATGCACTTAATGCATGTACCCAATTATTAATCCTAATAGAAAAGTATGTAAGACTTTATCAAACACAGACAGGTGAATGGACCAGCAAGGCAGAAAATGATAGGAAGAAATGACACAAAGCAAAGGAGGAAGAAAGAAGAAAGAGACTGACAGAAAAGAGGAAATTTCTAGCACAAAATTTCCAGAAGATGGGGATACTATTTATACTGAAACAGCCCCCAGCATCCCAATGCATATGTACTTAAAAGGCTGGCATCGGTACACGTATCCTAAATAACTTGCAGTGCATACGGGCTTCCCAGCAAAACAAATACTTAAATACTCACAAGTCTGACTATCAGTGCCAGTAAGGTTTTCCACGATTTTCTTGGCCTCAGCAGTAACCATGTCCTCCTCATTCTTTTCCTTCTCCTTGGCCTCTCCATCCCCGTTCTCCTGAACCACCACCTCTGCTACTGACTTCTCCGGGGGTGGCTGTGTATAACACACACCTTTGCTGCTCAATACCCACTTTTGGATAAGTAAACAAAACTACATGCATACAGAAGAAAGTCTTATTCTATTTATAACATTTTCTGCACAATATCCAAATTCATGAGAAAAGACTTTTTAATCTATATAACACAGTTTCTGCACAGCATCCAAATTCATGAGAAAAGTGGCTTCTTTTGTCTACAACACAATTTCTGCAAAATGTCTGAATTCACAGCATTAAGTGTTGTTTTTTTTCTACTCTGTCATACTGTTTTCTATCGTTAAAAAAAAAGGGGGCGGGAGGTCCCATGTATATAATCATGAGGTTGTACAGGAGTGAGATGGTACATACTTCATACACTTATTGGGACAAATATTACGAGGGCGGTGCCAATGTTTTCTGCCTCATATGTTTTGCCTTCCATATTCCAAAACAGGGGCAGACATCTATTTACAGCTGTGTGCACTGAAGTGGAGTGTTCAAACCAGGGCACCTACCTGGTCACCCATCTGATTTCCACACTTGATTGTGCATGATCTTGACAATGAATATTCTGATCAGTACACGGCTGTTCCCGAGCAAGTTTTAGTTTGAGAAAAGGGTCCGAGCTCTGACGGGCGGAAGCGGCAGAGCAGAGGGAGATGGGAGGGGTGAGATAAACGATAACCAGATGTGGACTCTCTCAAGTGGCAGCTAGCCAGTTGAGCGCTCTGCACAGAGCAGAATGCGAGTGCAATGCGCTGAGCTGTCAAAAGGAAACCACAGGTGTCAGTGATAGCAAGGCCAGTTAACTTTTTGTAGCATTGCAGTACATGGGTAAGTTGCAAAAAGTTTAAATTACAAAGTCTGAGTTTCACCAAGAGAAATATGAACAATATAACCAAACACAGGAATGACTCATGTAAAAACTGATAACAGGCATGTAGAAGTGAATGAGATATAACAGCTGTTTTGCTAGCAAAGATCAGATGACTGACAGAAGAAAACCACATATGTTAAATAAAAAATCCAATTTAAATGACAAACTGTTCATGCGCCTGCATTTTTATTACATTCATATTATCAGAGATGTTAGCTGCATGTGTGCGAACAACACCAAACTTACCAAATAAATGTTTAGTCGTCCACAAGGATCGTTATCAGCTTGTTTAGTAAGTACCCCATCACTTTAGATATGGCACAGATTTCTCTCACAATACTAAAGCAGCAGCCTTCTTTCACACAATGCAGAGGCTGACCATACAGGCTTACGTAGCCACAACACTAATTGTCTTTTAATACAGAACCAGCAGACATCCATTTGCCAGTTCTTATAACCACTTCCGTCACAGATACACACGCACAACTATTAAAATATGACAAACACACACACACTAACAACAACAACAACAACAACAAATAACAGAAAAAAAACAGTCACACACACACACATACACAAAAAAACAAAAAACAACTTAAACAAAAACAAAAAACAAAAACAAAACCACAACAAAAACAAAAATAACAAAAGAAATGAAACAAAACAGCAGCAAAAACAAAAGAGTCAACAACAGCAAAAACAACAACTTAAAAATATGTTCACTCATGTACTTTCTCCTGTTTCACATGAAATAAGTCCAGTATAAAAAGGTAGATGAAATACAGCAAAAAATACACTGCATACACAGACACACACATACAGAAACTACACTAACTATTGTGACTTCTGATCGTAAGTGAGAAATGATGACACTCACTTACTCTCTATAAATGAAGCACAAATTCAAACTACACAACTAAACAAATAATCTGTAGCTGCACTCGGTCAAATGATAAATAAACAACAAGGACTCCAAAAAAATGAATTAACAATAATGCCAAACTTCGTTCTACACAATGCCAAAGTTGATGATAAAATGGCTTAATCACTGTACGACGCAGTATTACTCCTCTGCTTCCCTTGCCACTAGACTAAGGAATGCGGAAACACATGGCTACGGGGTAAGGGCAGACATCTGATATCTGGTGCCAGGCTGGCCGACCAACTAAAAGATGGAAAAGGGAGCTACTGCAACAGCTGTGAGTAACCGAGTTAACTGTTCCATCTCTCAATAAACTTAGTGGCCCTTTCAGCTCAGTTTTTGCAGCACCACATGTTCAATCCTCGCACATTTAAAAAAAAAAAAACTTGAAGATGAAGATCTCACATGGATATAATGCCTAAACTGTTGCCTAAACTGTTACATTTGACAGTTCTTACCTTAATTTTAATGTCTGATGAAGTGTCTGCTTCTTTGTCTTTGTTCTTGGCTTGCTTCAGAAGTTGCAGTTGCTGGAACTGGTAGGCAGCATGACGCACAAAAGTCACATAACGATTCCTGAAAATCAAAGCCAAAATGTCACAACCACTTAAAGAGAAAAGTACAGAGTATTTCATGATGAACAAAGAAAAAGTAAAAACTGTCCTACAGGCTGAGCAGTCTAATGAAGAGTGAAGTGTGTGTGGTAAACTTTTCTGGGGGCTAGCACTATGATGACAGCATCCATCTCCTCTCCTTTGCTGTTTTACCATCCCCATCCCTAGAAAGGGACAGGCACACATTTACAGCAGGGTCGACTAGGACGATCTGGCATGGACCATTCAGCAAAAGACGAAGAAAGCCTATAAGCCACAGAATGAGTTAAATTCAGCAAAAGATGAACGAAGCCTTTAAGACACAGAATGACATAACCCGATTTGCTCAAGACCGTCATGACTGGAGGACACGGGAGCAAACAGGATTAAGATGAGGTCAGTATTAAGATGAGGAGAGGTGAGACCGAGACTGTTCAAAAAAGCATGAATCAGGTCACCCATCCATTTGGCAACCCCAATAAACCAAGTTGACATGTTTGTGTAAGCTGGCTGACTCTGCTTGTAGAGCTGACGACTCAAGATCTGATTAAGGCACACTATCTCAAATCAGTACATACACGCACACATGCATCTTTACATACACAGCAGAACTCACTCGACAAAAGCCTCGATGAGTTCCTGGCGTAGACAAGGCAGTTTGTGTCGATGTTGTCGGGGAAAACCATGTTTTGTCACTTCCTCACTCAACTCCTCTCCCTCCACTGAA
Organism: Monoplex corrugatus; assembly: GCA_030674185.1. Lineage (NCBI taxonomy): Eukaryota > Metazoa > Mollusca > Gastropoda > Littorinimorpha > Ranellidae > Monoplex > Monoplex corrugatus. Next base: position 1,488 of record JAPXFY010005275.1, on the reverse strand, counting down.
ACATTACAAAGACCATGCACACCAAAATGAACAGAAAACAAAAACAGTCAATGTAGTGATATGGGAAGTGTACAGGACCAGTGTTTGGGGGGTCATGGGTTCCAGCCCCCATCAGTCCAAACAATTACTGTGGGATTTCTCAGTCCCTGACCACCTCCAACCCCAAGCTGAGCATGTTATGGACACAGACCACACAGTCAAGTCACATTATCTTTAGAAATAAATCACTCAGGGTGTACAGACACAGACAACACAGTCAAGTCACATTATCTTTACAAATAAACCACTCAGGGTGTATAGACACAGACCACAGTCAAGTCACATTATCTTTATGATTAAACCACTCAGTGTGTATAGACACAGACCACACAGTCAAGTCACATTATCTTTACAAATAAACCACTCAGTGTGTATAGACACAGACCACACAGTCAAGTCATATTATCTTTACAAATAAACCACTTAGTGTGTATAGACACAGACCACACAGTCAAGTCACATTATCTTTACAAATAAACCACTCAGGGTGTATAGACACAGACCACACAGTCAAGTCACATTATCTTTACAAATAAACCACTCAGGGTGTATAGACACAGACCACACAGTCAAGTCTCATTATCTTTACAAATAAACCACTCAGGGTGTATAGACACAGACCACACAGTCAAGTCACATTATCTTTATGATTAAACCACTCAGTGTGTATAGACACAGACCACATAGTCAAGTCTCATTATCTTTATGATTAAACCACTCAGAATGTTGCTTGAATTTCCTAACCAACAAGAAAGGTACCTGCTCAACCCCAGGATACATCAAAAAAGTAAGCACAGAGTACTGTTCTGTCATAAAGTCCCAATCTGAACTAAAATTCCATAGCACCATCACTGTCTCATTATTCGTATTCGGATATCCATTTCTTTTGTCACAGTAGATTTACCATGTAAAACTTGGGCTGCTCTCCCCATTGATACATCACCACAGTGCAGCATCCAACATTTTTAAAACATTTTTTTTATGAAGACTGCAAAATCAACCTTCTCTCCAATGTTTTAAACCAGGGCAGCCAAGTGAAAGCCCTGCTCTTCAAAATTTTCAACTGACATAGGATCTTTAGCATGCGCAGCCAAAAGGCAGAGGTCTGACTTGTTTTTCGTTCCCTTCCAAAGGACTAGATGTTCAGTTTGATTTTCCAGTCAAACTAAGGAGAAATGTCAAGGACTCAACATGAAACAAACCCTGGAACCTTGGGATTAGTTACTGGCAATCGAAATGTTTGCACCACTCAACAGGACAAAGTGCACTTCAAATATTTTTCAATATTTTAAGCAGCGATCAACCATTACAAAAGACAGCGTGGAAACCACCTGCCTGACCCACTCTAGAGCCAGGCCAGACTGTGTTGTGTTTTTTTCTTATTCACATAGACTTTGAGAGACTTGACCAGTGGACTAAAGTCTTAATATGCATGCTCAAATACAAGAC
>JAPXFY010005274.1:2500-7500 GCA_030674185.1 Monoplex corrugatus | reverse complement strand
ATTAACATCAGGAAGAGAGTCCTTGAATGTTATATAGAACCAATACTGTTGCACGGATGCGAGGCGTGGACAGTCAGCAAGCAAAGCCAGAACAAGATTGAGGCAGCCGAGATGTGGTTTCTAAGAAGAATGTTGAGAGTTCCATGGACAGCAAAGAAAACAAACGAGACAGTCTTGATGGAGGCAGACACAAGTAGATCACTCATAAGGAAGATCAGGAAAAGACAGGCAACATTTATAGGCCACTTTATGAGGAAGGGGAATTTGGAGCACCTGGTCACAACAGGAAAGCTGGAGGGAAAGAGAGCACCAGGTAGACCCAGGGAGAAAATGCTGGACGGAATTGTAGAGTGGCTGGGGACGAGGAGGGTGGGGGAGATGCTAGGGGCAACGAGAGATAGAGACAGATAGAAGTCCATGATCGCCAACGCCATGCAGCAGGGCACCTGATGACGATGATGAAAGCTTGACCATGCAGACAGCGAAAGAAAGAAAAGCTGGAAGAAGAAAAAGATAAGGACAAATTTATTAGACTGAAATATTGAAATAGGATTAAGATGGATTCGTTGCACTCCGACCGTTCCATATGCGCTGCACCCAAAGGAACGATTCGTACTAATAATTATAATTATAGAGCGCAAAATCTTGATAAAATCAAATCTAAGCGCTGAAGCAGACACACACGCAAGCACGCACGCACGCACGCACGCACACACACGCACGCACACACACAGACACACACACACACACACACACACCCACACACACGCATGGCTATAAATGGGGAGAAAGAATAAAAGCAATAAAAGCAAGAATAAAAGCAATGGAAAATTATAGAGAGCATAGCATACAATTATATATTATAACCATGTGATTCCCTCCGAGCGGAGACAGGCTGCAGAGGGGGGGGGGGGGGTTGAGTGAGGTTAGGATTTTATGCGCAGGAGAAAAGGTGAGTTTTGAGAGCCGACTTGAAGGAGACAAAAGTAGGTTGCTGACGGACTGAGAGAGGAAGTTTGTTCCAGGAGAGTGGACCAGAAACAGAGAAGGCTCGTGGACCATAGGTATTGAGCTTAGTGCGTGGAAAGCGAAAAGTCAGAGGATCAGAGGCAGAGCGGAGGGTACGTGAGGGAACATAGATCTCAAGTAGGCTTGACAGGTAATCGGGGGCTGCGTTATGAGGCTTTTGTAGCACATGGTGTCTAGTTTGTACTGTATGCGCTTTGATACAGGGAGCCAGTGAAGTTGTGCCAGGAGAGGAGATATGTGGTCAGCTTTTTTCTTTTTGAGTACAAGGCGTGCAGCATTGTTTTGAATGCGCTGTAGGATGTGAATGGTGGAGGCAGGAAGACCAGACAGGAGTGAATTGCAATAGTCAATGCGAGACATTATGAAGGAGAGAACGAGTTTTGCAGTTGTTTCGACAGAGAGATACTTCCTGATCAGCCGTATACGATGGAGATGATAGTAGCAGGATCTGGCAGTTTGAGAAACAAAGTTGTTCATGGAGAGGGTAGAGTCAATGCAGACACCAAGGTTTTTAGCTGAATCAGAAATTGGGACTGATGTGTTACATAATGGGAGAGAAAGAGGAGGCAGCTGAGAAAGTTTCTGACGGGTGCCAATGAGGATAGCTTCTGTTTTGTCGTCATTAAGCTGAAGTCTATTGTGTGTCATCCAGTTCTTAATGTCCGAGTAACACTCAGTGGTGCGAGTCAACAGGCGCTGTATATTATCAGGTGAGTCACTGTCTTGAAGTTGGGTGTCATCAGCATAGAAGTGGTGTTTTATAGAATGGGAGTTGATGATGGTGGACAGGGGGGAGGTGTAAAGAGTGAAAAGAACAGGGCCAAGGACAGATCCTTGTGGAACACCACAGGTCAGGTATGCAGGTATGCAGGTTGAGAGTAAGTGCCATTGATGAGAACGGTTTGTTTTCTGTTTGATAGGTATGAAGTGAACCAAGACAGAGCAATGTCAGAGATGCCAAAAGTATGATGAAGTCTAGAAAGGAGAATACCATGATCAATGGTATCAAAGGCTGCAGACAGATCAAGGAGTGTGAGGAGAGAGACTTTGCCAGTATCAGTTGCAAGGAGGAGATTGTTGAGAATGTGTAGTAGGGCAGTTTCAGTGCTATGGCACTGGCGGTAGGCTGACTGGAAAGGATTGAGGAGATTGTTGGCAGACAGGTGAGAGTTCAGCTGGTTGAGGACGACTTTTTCAAGGAGTTTTGACAAGAAAGAGAGATTAGAGATAGGCCGGTAATTTTTCAGTTCATTTGGATCTAAATTGTGTTTCTTGAGGAGAGGGTGAACAATAGCAGACTTGAAAGAATCTGGGACAGTTCCAGTTTGAAGAGAAGTGTTGATGATGTCAGTGATGAATGGGAGGAGAGTAGGGAGACAGTCGGCGTAGAGAGAACCTGGAAGAGGATCCAGTTCGCAGGTTTTGAACGACATGGATCTGATGACCATGATCGCCAATGCCATGCCTGCAACATTAAAAACTGACCTGTTGGCTGCCCATCTTAATGTTTCCATCATTCTGCGGGTATCAGCTTTGTGTTTGATAGGTCCACTGACCTGTTCGCTGCCCATCTTAATGTTTCCATCATTCTGCTGGTATCTGCTTAGCGCTTGATAGGTCCACTGACCTGTTCGCTGCCCATCTTAATGTTTCCATCATTCTGGTGGTATCAGCTTTGTGTTTGATAGGTCCACTGACTTGTTCGCTGCCCATCTTAATGTTTCCATCATTCTGCTGGTATCAGCTTAGTGCTTGATAGGTCCGCTGGCCTGTTCGCTGCCCATCTTAATGTTTCCATCATTCTGCTGGTATCAGCTTTGTGTTTGATAGGTCCACTGACCTATTTGCTGCCCATCTTAATGTTTCCATCATTCTGGTGGTATCAGCTTTGTGTTTGATAGGTCCACTGACCTGTTCGCTGCCCATCTTAATGTTTCCATCATTCTGCGGGTATCAGCTTAGTGCTTGATAGGTCCACTGACCTGTTCGCTGCCCATCTTAATGTTTCCATCATTCTGGTGGTATCAGCTTTGTGTTTGATAGGTCCACTGACTTGTTCGCTGCCCATCTTAATGTTTCCATCATTCTGCTGGTATCAACTTAGTGCTTGATAGGTCCGCTGGCCTGTTCGCTGCCCATCTTAATGTTTCCATCATTCTGGTGGTATCAGCTTAGTGCTTGATAGGTCCACTGGCCTGTTCGCTGCCCATCTTAATGTTTCCATCATTCTGGTGGTATCAGCTTAGTGCTTGATAGGTCCACTGGCCTGTTCGCTGCCCATCTTAATGTTTCCATCATTCTGGTGGTATCAGCTTAGTGTTTCAAATATCCCTTCCCCTCTCCTCCTCAATCTCAAGAGCTTACCAGCGCATAGGGTTTTGTGCAGGTAATTCTTGGCGGATTTGGGTGGAGCACAAATAGATTTGTCTGAGAGCGATGAATCCCTCTTGAACAAACTCCAAACAAACTCCAAACCAAACTCCAACAAACTCCAAACTCCAAACTCCAAACAAACTCCAAACACAAACCTCCAAAACAAACTCCAAACAAACCCCAAACAAACTCCAAACAAACTCCAAACAAACTCAACCAAACAAACTCCAAAACAAACTCCAAACAAACCCAAACAACCAACTCCAAACAAACTCCAAACAAACTCCAAACAAACTCCAAAACAAACAAACTCAAACAAACCCAAACTCCAAACAAACCCAAACAAACCCAAACAAACACCCAAACAAACCCAAACAACTCCAAAAAACCCAAAACCCAAACAAACCCAAACTCCAAACAAACCCAAACACACTCCAAACAAACCAAACAAAAACTCAAACAAAACCAAACAACACCAAAAATCAACTCCAAAACCAAACAAACTCCCAAACACTCCAAACAACCAAACCACAAACCAAACAAACACCAAACACCAACCTCCAACCAAACACCAAACAACACCCAAACAACCCCCAAACCAAACACCAAAACCCAAAACTCCAAACAACCCAAACAAACCAAAACAAACCCAAACCAACAAACACCAACAACCCAACAACTCCAACCAACTCAAACAACCCAACAAACTCCAACAACCCAAAACCAAACCAAACCCAAACAAACCTCCAACACTCCAACAAACTCCAAACAAACTCCAAAAAACCCCAAACTCCAAACACAACCAAAACAAACTCAAACACACCACCAACACCAAAAACCAACTCCAACCCAAAAACCAACACAAACTCCACAACAAACTCCACAACAAACCACACAACACCCCACACCCACCACACCACAAACATCCACACATCACAAACAAACTCCACATCACTCCAACCAAACCACCAACAACACCCAACTCAAAACCCAAACAACACATCCAACACAAAAACCCAACAACCACAACCACCAAACAAACTCCAACAAATCCAAACCAAACCAAACAAACCACCAAACACAACACCAAACAAACCACAAACAAACCCAAACAAACTCAACACCAAACCAAACTCCAAACAACTCAACAAACCCAAACAAAACTCCAAACAAACCCAAACAAACCCAAACAAATCCAAAAAATCCAAACAAAACCAACACAAACACCAAACAAACTCCAAACAAACCCAAACAAACTCCAAACAAACCACACAACAAAACCCAAAACTCCAACAAACTCCAACAACTCCAAACAAACTCCAAACAAACTCCAACACTCACAAATCCAACAAACACCAACACAAAACTCCAAACAAAACCAACACCACAACTCCAAACAAACACCAAACAAACTCCAAACAACTCCAAAAACCCCAAAACAACTCCAAACAAACTCCAAACAACACAAACTCCAAACAAACACCAAACAAACACCAAACAAACTCCAAACCAACACAAACCAAACTCCAAAAAACCCACAACCAAACAAACTCCAAACAAACTCAAACAAACAACAAATCAAACAACTCAACAAACCA
>JAPXFY010005273.1:12500-15412 GCA_030674185.1 Monoplex corrugatus | reverse complement strand
ACTTGTCAGTGTATAGAATAAGTTTGAAATTGTCAACTTGTCAGTGTATAGAATAAGTGTAAAAATTGTCAATGACAGAGTACAAAATAAGTGTGAAATTGTCAGCTTGTCAGTATATAAAATAAGTGTGAAATTGTCAACTTCTCAGTGTATAAAATAAGTGTGAAATTTTCAATGTCATTGTGTAAAGTAAGTGTGAAAATGTGAACTTTGCTGCGCATAAAATAAGTGTGGAATTGTCAACTTGTCAATGTCTAAAATAAATGTGAAATTGTCAAATTTTCAGTGTATGAAATAAGTGAGAAATTGTCAACTTGTCATCGTATAAAAGTAAGTGTGAATTGTCAACTTGTCAGTGTATAAAATAAGGGTGAAATTGTCGACTTGTCAGTGTATAGAATAAGTGTAAAATTGTCAATGTTTAGTGTATGGGAATTAGTGTGAAATTTTCAATTGTCAGTGTAGAAAATAAGTGTGAAATTATCAACTTGTCAGTGTATAGAATAAGTGTGACACTGTCATCTTGTCAGTGTATAGAATAAGTGTGAAATTGTCAACTTGTCCGTGTATAAAATAAGTGTGAAACTGTCAATGTCAGTGAATAAAACAAGTGTGAAATTTTCAACTTGTCAGTGTGTAAAATAAGTGTGAAATTGCCAACTTGTCAGTGTACAAAAATAAGTGTGAAATGTCAACTTGTCAGTTTATGAAAAAAGTGTGAAAATGTCAACTTCTCAGTGTATAGAATAAGTGTAAAATTGTCATCTTGTCAGTGTATAGAATAAGTGTGAAATTGTCAACTTGTGAGTGTATAAAATAAGTGTGAAATTGTCGACTTGTCAGTGTATAGAATAAGTGTAAAATTGTCAATGTTTAGTGTATAGAATTATTGTGAAATTTTCAACTTGTCAGTGTAGAAAACAAGTGTGAAATTGTCAATGTTTAGTGTATAGAATTAGTATGAAATTGTCAATGTCAGTGTACAAAACAAGTGTGAAATTGTCAGCTTGTCAGTATATAAAATAAGTGTGTGAAATTGTCAACATTTCAGCGCATAAAAAAAGTGTGGATTTGTCAACTTTTCAGTGTATGAAATAAGTGAGAAATTGTCAACTTGTCAGTGTATAAGAATAAGTGTGAAATTGTCGACTTGTCAGTGTATAGAATAAGTGTGAAATTGTCAATGTTTAGTGTATAGAATTAGTGTGAAATTGTCAACTTGTCAGTGTATAAAATAAGTGTGAAATTATCAACTTGTCAGTGTATAAAATAAGTTTGAAATTGTCAACTTTTCAGTGTATAGAATATGTGTTAAATTGTCAACTTGTCAGGTATAAAATAAGTGTGGAATTGTCAACTTGTCAGCGTATAAAAATAATTGTGAAATTGTCAACTTGTCAGTGTATAAAATAAGTGTGAAACTGTCGACTTGTCAGTGTATAGAATAAGTGTGAAATTGTCAATGTTTAGTGTATAAAAAAAGTGTGAAATTGTTATCTTGTCAGTGTATAAAATAAGTTTGAAATTGTCAACTTGTCAGTGTATAAAATAAGTGTGAAATTGTCAAATTTTCAGTGTATAGAATAAGTGTTAAATTGTCAACTTGTTAGGTATAGAATAAGTGTGAAATTGTTAAATTTTCAGTGTATAGAATAAGTGTGAAATTGTCAACTTCTCAGTGTATACGATAAGTGTGAAATTGTCAATGTCAATGTATAAATAAGTGTGAAATTTTCAACTTGTCAGCGCATAAAATAAGTGTGGAATTGTCAACTTGTCAGTGTGTAAAATAAGTAATAATAATAATAATAATATATTTTATTTAGATAGCGCAAAATCTTGACAAAATCAAATCTAAGTGTGATATTGTCAACTTTTCAGTGTATAAAATAAGTGAGAAATTGTTAACTTGTCAGTGTATAAAATAAGTGTGAAATTGTCGACTTGTCAGTGTATAAAATAAGTGTGAAATTGTCGACTTGTTAGTGTATAAAATAAGTGTGAAATTGTGAACTTGTCAGTGTATAACACAAGTATTAGATTGTGAACTTGTCATTTGTATAACACAAGTATTAGATTGTCAACTTGTCAGTGTATAACACAAGTATTAGATTGTCAACTTGTCAGTGTATAACGCACGTATTAAATTGTCAACTTGTCAGTGTATAAAATAAGTGTGAAATTGTCAACTTGTCAGTGTATAATACAAGTATTAGATTGTCAACTTGTCAGTGTATAACACAAGTATTAGATTGTCAACTTGTCAGTGTATAAAATAAGTGTGAAATTGTCAACTTGTCAGTGTATAACACAAGTATTAGATTGTCAACTTGTCAGTGTATAAAATAAGTGTGAAATTGTGAACTTGTCAGGATATGAAATAAGTGTGACATTATCAACTAAATTAATTTTGTATGGAAATGCACCGTAGCGAGCATACGTACACACGCATGCATGTGCACACGAACACACTCACACATACGTTCACAGGATGTGTGTGTGTGCATGCGAATGAACCTGCACTTTTATATTGTGTTGCTTATGTGTGCTTAAATGTCTTTTGTCTGTATTTGTACATGTGCTTGTAAACGACAGAAAGTGTGTGTTTGTGTGGGTGTTTGTGTGTATGTGTGTGTGTGTGTGTGTGTGTGTGTGTGTGTGTGTGTGTGTGCGTGTGTGTGGTGTGTGTGGGGTGGGGGTTGGTGGGTGTCTGTGTGTGTGCGTGTGTGTTTTGTGTGTGTGTGTGTGTGTTTGTGTGTGTGTGTGTGTGTGTGGTGTGTGTGTCCAGTGTTAGTGTGTGTTAGTGTGAGTGTTAGAGAGAGAGAGAGAGAGGGAGAGAGGGAGAGAGACAGAGACAGAGAGAGAGAGACGGAGAGACAGGCAGACAAACAGACAGACTGACAGAGATAAAG
>JAPXFY010005273.1:0-10000 GCA_030674185.1 Monoplex corrugatus | reverse complement strand
TATTTCATTGTTGTTGTTGTTGGTGGTGGTGGTAGTGGTGGTGTTACAACTTGGTTGTTTGTCAGTGTTTGTTTTGAAATATTAATCATTTGTATCCTTGTTTGTTTGTTCATATGACTGTCTGCCTCTCTCAAGCCTGTGCGTGCACACACACACACACACACACACACACACTTGTACAGAAACACACCCACACACACGTACACATACATATGTATTGTACGCGCATATACAGAGACATACACATGCACGCACACACACACACAGGCACAAGCACAGGCACACACACGCACACACACACACACACACACACACACACACACACACACACACACACACACAACACACACACACACACACATGAAAGACCACAAAGAACAGGAAATTCCAAAATTACAGTTTATTGAAACTGGTAACGTATTATCAGGAACAGAGACAGAAAAAGATAATTCCCCACCCTCCCTCTCCCCCATCCCACCCTCCTTCGCCTCCATCTAAATGTCACTTTCCATCTCCTTCACCCTCTCTCTACGCCCCTACACAACACACACACAGGCACGCACGTAGAGGGATGTTAGTTTGTTACTATCCTATACTGACTGAGCATTTTCGTCCATTCCCGCTACACCCATAAGGGTGACTGTCGATAGGGTTTTCTGGCCCATAAGAGTTAGAGTGAAGAACAAAAAGAGAAACCTGAACCAAACTTGGGAGGAGGGGTATGTGACTCTGTGTGTGTGTGTGTGTGTGTGTGTGGTGTGTGTTGTGGTGTGTGTGTGTGTGTGTGTGTGTGTGTGTGTGTGTGGTGTGTGTGTGTATGTGTGTGTTATGTGTGTGTGGTGTGTGTGGGTGTGTGTGTGTGTGTGTGTGAGGTTGTCTGTTGGGAGTCTAGTACAGAAGATTGCAACCGAAGTATCAGTCCTGGTCATAGCCGTGGTCGTTCTTGTGTGTCTTCAGGTCTGGAACACCAATTGTAAGACTTCATTATTGATTTATAATCCATGTAGACTATCCACAATATCATCAATCATCAATCATCATCAATCATCATCATCATCATCATCATCAGCAGCAGCAGCAGCAGCAGCAGCAATCAGCAGCAGCAACAGTAGGAGCAGTAGTAGCATCAGCATCAGCATCATCGTCGTCATCTTCGTCGTCATCATCATCATTTTATCATCAATCTAATTTGTAAGCCTCATCGTCATTCTACTCCTCCTTCTTCGTCGATAAAAAAAAGTTGATACTTGAACCCCAAGAATACACACACACACACATATACACACACACACCACACCCCCACGCACACACACACACATACACACAAGCACACAGAAGCACACTACATACACACAAGCACACATACATACACATCAGCACAACTACCACACTAACACACACCCCACAAACAAACAAAAAAAAAACAAGCACAAAAACTCGCACAAACAGAAAAAACACAAAAGAAAGAAAGAAACAAACAAAAAATACACTTAAACAAAACACCCCGCACAGACATAGAGACACACAGACAGAAAGAGAGGGGAGAGAGAGGAGAGAGAGAGAGAGAGAGAGAGAGAGGGAGACAGAGAGAGAGAGAGGGAGACAAGACAGAGACGACAGAGAAAAAAAAACACACAAACAGAGAGGGAAGAGAGAGGTGGGAGAGAGAGAGAGAGAGAGGGGGGGAGAGAGAGAGAGAGATCACAGAGAGAGAGAGAGAGACAGAAACGGAGAGACAGAGACAGAGAGAGAAACAAACACACAAACGATCACAACAAAGTACAATCAAAAACCAACAAGACCCACAAAAAACAAAAACAAAAACGAACAAAAAAGCACGATACAAAAAATCAGACCCGACCTTAGAAAGCTTTGTCCCGTTCCTCCACGGCCTGATCCAGGAACTCATCAATGCCTTGGAAGAGATCTCCGGCAACGGTGACTGGTTCAAAGGTGGTGTTCTCCGGGTTTTCCTTCTTCTCTTTGCGCTTTTGTCTCTGCTCCTTGATCAGCTTGATCATGCGTTTCAGCTTCCTCTTCATGGACGCCATGGTGCGCTCCATTTCTCTGTACTCGACGATCTCCCCCTCAGCTTCTTAATCTTGCGCCTGAGGGTGTTCCTCCTCTTGATGCGAGATCGAAAGGCGGGACATTTCCTCGTCTTCCACAACCGCTGAGGTACCGTCTGGGGACTTCGTCATCGTCGTCTTCATCCGATTCCCGGGAGACGTCGTTCAGCATGTCATCCACCTCCTTTGCCAGATCTTCAGCCGTCTCTGTGAAGACATCGCAAAGACCAACGTCAGCACAATGACGTCACAGTCACCGCGTGACGCGTGGGGGTGAGGGGGACAATGGGCGACAACACGTTTACACAAACACAAAAAACAAAAGAGCATGTGGCAAACACAACGACATCGCAAAGTGACGTAAGCACGGTGAACAATGAATCAGCGCATGATTAAGCATGGGACTCATTTACAACGACGTCAGCACATGAGTTACGTACAAAAAAACGTCATCATACTGACATCAGCACTTGAGTTAACACAAAACACACACAAATCAAATTGACATCCGCACATTAGTTAGACACAATAAACATCACCACAATGACATCAGCACATGAGGTAATGACATCAGATTTGATACAAGAACCATGAGGTCAGTAATTTTACAAAAAATCGGGAATGCGACCACAGAATACATGCAGTGTGTAATGTTTAGGTAATGTGGATTTTTTTTCATTCAAAGATCCAACCGCACTAAAACACACGCGCGCGCAAACAAACAAACAAAAAAAAAATTCCGCATAAATGAAAATTATGGTGAAGCCATTCTAATAAAATCACCCTCTGCTCCCCTAAACCCCCCCCCCCCATTTTTTTTCTTGTTTTTGAAGTAAGAAATATCACAGAAAACCAAATGTTGCACTTTTCAAGGTAAAAAACAACAACAAACAAAACAAAACATCTGGTGAAATAAAACTTGGGCATGAAGTGAGGACAGTAATACAATGTCACAACAGTGAAAAACAGAATGTGAGTATCGTCAGAAGTTCAATGAAAAAGTGTCTGTTCATCATCTTTCCCTGATTTTTAAAGTGTTAATTAATCCAAAGGACTTTCCCCTTGATTCTAGGTTGCATCATCATCATGTACCCTGCCCGTGGTTTTTGGCGATCATGGCCCTCCATACAAAAACTATCTCTTGTTTGCGCAAGTACATCTCTCTGTCTGTCCTCAGCCCACCCAATAACTCTGTCCAAAATTTTTCTCTCTGGGTCTACCTGATGTTCTCTTTCCCTCCGCTTTATGTTGTGACCATGTGCTTTAATTTTTCTGTCTTCATATCCCATAAATGTTGCTTGTCTTTTCCTAATCTTCTTTATTAATGATCTTTTGTGTCTGCCTCCTTCAAGACTGTTGGTTTGTTTTCTTTGCCGTCCATGGAATTATCAAAAATTCTTGTTAGAAACCCCCATTTCGGCTGCCTCAATCTTGTTCTAACTTTACGTGTTGACTGTCCACGCCTCACATCTGTATAACCGTTGGCAATGCAGGATGCTGGCGAAAGGAATGCGGGTTTCGAGGGTTAGCCAGCTAGTTAACAGAACCACAGAAAAAGAAGATGAAGAAGAAAGAAGACGAAAATAGAAAGAAGTAAAAAGAAAAGAAGAAAGAAAACAGAAAAAGAAAGTAGAAGGAGAAAGAAGAAGAAAAAGAAAAAGAAGAAGAAGAAGAAGAAGAAGAAGAAGAAAAAAAGAAGAAGAAGAAGAAGAAGAAGAAGAACAAAAATAAAAAACATGAATAAGAACAAGAACAAGATGAAAGAAGAAGAACAAGAACAAAAACACAAAGAAGAAAAAAGACGGAGAACAACGAGAAAAACAAGGACAAGAACAAGAAAAAGCAGACGATTTTTCATCATTTTCAATGCTCCCAGAGCACAATCTTTGTCTGATGTCTGCAATTTACCGATGCCAGGAAGAACAGATGCAAGGACAGAAAACAAAACATGTACTCACCAAGAGCGCTTCCCTGAAACAGACAAAACCCCAAACCGTAAATATCAAACTGCTGAAAACATTGCATAAACTGACTAATTCTACCCAGCTGTCCGACTAGTCCTTACAAAAAGTTCATGCACAAAAACATCCATACACTCTCTTTATCCGGGACTCTTTACGTCTACAATGTAAGCATTGGATGCACGAATAAATAAGTAAACAAACGGATGTCACACCATCAACACGTACACAAAAAACCCAACATAGAACAAAACAAAACAAAAAGAAACACACACACACACCACACAACACACACACACACACACCACACACACACACACACCAAAACACACACACACAAAACACACCCCTCCTTTTCCCACCTGAGTTCGAACCCGCCCATCTAAAGTCGAAAAACAGCCTCAAGGCCGAGTCTTAACCGCTCAGCTACCGGACACCTGTTTGTACATAGAAGGAATTTTACCAGACACCTGTTGTACATGAAGGAATTCTACCAGACACCTGTTGTACATAGAAGGAATTCTATCAGACACCTGTTGTACATAGAAGGAATTCTACCAGACACCTGTTGTACCATAGAAGGAATTCTCCCAGACACCTGTTGTACATAGAAGGAATTTTTACCAGACACCTGTTGTACATAGAAGGAATTCTACCAGACACCTATTGTACATAGAAGGAATTTCATGCCTTACTCAGTTCACCAGGGCCCAGTTGCTCAGTTGGTTTGAGCATCAGAATTCACACGCTAATGGTTGTGGGCTGGAATCCCAGGGTGTGTTTACATTAAAACTGACCTTTCACTGTCCCATCTTAACACTGTCGTTATTCTGTGGTATGGGTGTAGGTTTAGAAAAGTCCCCCCCTCCTTCCCCCACTTCCCTGGGATGGTTATCCCTGTCAGCCATATCAGTTGAGATGGATGTCGCCCGTAAAAACTGAACCAAATCGCAAAAAAACGCAGTTCACTTTTGTATTCAAATGACTGGAGGGAAAACACCAACAGAAAATATACACTAAGTACGAAAAAAAAATACACAAACCAACAACAACGAAAAACGACAACCAATACAACCAACAATGACAGCACCACTAACTCACCGGGGGTCGACATCCTCCGTCGCCAAAGTACATGGCGTGTGCGGGGACAGACAGCCGCCAGCAGCAACGCTAACAACGACAGTGACCTCATTTTTCACCACTTAGTGCTTCCAAGACCGTAAAAAGGTTGTAGAGAAGGACAATCGGCGTGGTCAACCAGGTTCTAAGCCAGGGAACTGGAGCCTGTGGTCCGGTTGTGGAGTGACATAGCCACGGCCTCTTCTTTTATAGAGCCGGTGGTGACCTCGCCAAGCCCAGGGTCACTGGTCACGGCTTTTTCGGTTGAGTTGAGTTGTGGCAGCTCTATCGCGATGTGCCAACAGGGCTCAAGAAGCCCGTATAGTGCAGAACTAATATTTACCATCTCCAGCAATTAGGCACCTACTTCTCTTCTACGTGCATAACCCGTCTTGGAGGTTGGGGGTTGGGGTATCGGGGGTTTGGGGGTTGGGAGTGTGGAAGGAGATGGAGGAAGGAGGGTGGGTGGACTTCAGAAGCCCGGATAGTGTAATGGGGTGAGGTGGATGGTGATGGTGGTGGTGGTGGTGAAGGGAGGTTAGAGATGGGAGGAGAACCAGTAGAGAGGTGTGTGTGTGAATGTGTGTGTGGGTGTGGGTGGGAGAATGGGTGATGGGGGTGGGGTGTGACGGGTGGGTGGATGGTGGGTTTGGGCGTGGGAGAACGAAAACAGCACTTTTAAGTGTTTGTGTAAAGATTTATCAAATGACACGATCATTGTAGATTGGTTTTGACAGAGGTAATGGAGCATATGTGAAATCATACAAGTACCCCCGAAGCCATCTTGTGCAATGTGGGTATCTGCCCACTGACCCTGCAGGACATCTCACCCAAATCTCTCTCTGTCTGTCTCTCTCTCTCTCGTCTCTCTCTTCTTTCTCTCTCTCCTCTGTCTTCTCTCTCTCTCTCTCTCTCACTTTTCTATCTGTCTGTCTGTCCTCTGTCTTTTTCTCTCTCTGTTTTTTCTCTCTGTATTTTCTGTCTGTGTCGCTGTCTCGTCTCTCCTGTCTCTGTCTTCTCTGTCCCTCACTTTCTCTCTTTCCCTCTATTTTCTGCCCTCCGTGTCTTCATTCACTCTCATTCTCTCTCTGTCTTCTCTCTTTTCCTCTCTTCTCTCTTTTTTTTCTTCTCTCTTTTTTTTTTTTTCTCTCTCCCCCACTCCCCTGTCTCTGTCTCTCTCTCTCTCTCTTTCAGTGTATAAAATAAGTGTAAAAATTGTTAACTTTTCGGGTGTATAAAAAAAAGAAAGGAAATTGGTTTAAACCCCCTTTTCCCCAATTGTTTTAAAAATAAGTATGAAAATTTTGGGTTAATTTTTTTTTTTTCAGTGTTTTAAAAAATAATTATGAAATTGGGCCCCAACTTGCCCATGTATAAAATTGTCAACTTTTCAGTGAAATGAAATAAGTATAAAATTTTGTCAACTTGTCATGTAAAAAAAAAAAAAAATGAAATTGTCAACTTTGGTCAGTGTATAAAATAAGTGTGAAATTGCCCAACTTGTGGGTGAAAAGAAATTGTCAATTTTTCAGTGTATAAAATAATTTATGAAATTTTTAAACTTTTTTCAGTGTATAAAATAAGTTTTTGAAATTGTAAAATCTTAATTTGGTAAAAAATTGTCAACTTGAAAATGTATAAATTTAATTGAAATTTGTCCCCCTTGAAAGTGAATAAAAAAAATTTAATGAAATTGTAAACCTTGTCGTTTAAAAAGGGGTAAAATTTTGGCAGTGATAAAATTTTGGCCAATTTTTCATGTAAAAAAAATTTTAAATAAAAATTTGGGTAAATTTGTCAGTGTATAAAATTGGGCCCAACCTTTTCCAGTGTATGAAATTTGCAATTTGTTAAAGAAAAAAATTTTTTCAACTTTTCATTAAAATTTTGCCCAACTTTTCATTATAAAATAAATTTTAAAAATTGTAAACCCTTTGCATGTAGTAAAATTTTGCCCCACCTTTTTCAGTGTTTAAAAATTTAATATGGAACTTGCCCAATTTTGTCAGGTAAAAAAAAAGGGTATGAAATTGTCAACTTTTCTTTTTGGTATGAAATTTTTAAACCCCTTTTCAGTGAATGAAATAAGAAAGGGAAAATTGTTAAACTTGTCATTGTTTTGAAATAAGTATAAAAATTTCAACTTTCAGGGGTATGAAATAAGTATGAAATTTGTCAACTTTCAGAAAAAGAAATAAGTATGAAATTGTAAATTTTTGTCAGTGGGGGGAAATTTAAGTATAAAAATTGCAACTTCTCATGTATGAAATAAGTGTAAAAATTTCCCAATTTTTTCAGTGTAGAAATAAAGTTTTAAATTGTAAAACTTTTTTCAGTGTATAAAAAAAGAATGATTTTGGGTAAAACTTGTCATTGTATAAAATAAGTAGGGAAATTGCAACTTTTAAAGTTGTATACAATAAGTATGAAATTGTCAATTTTTCAGTGTATAAAAAAATAGGGAAATTGTCAACTTTCATTTGTATGAAAAAAACAAATAAATTGCCCAACTTGTCAGTGTATAAAATAAGATGATTTTGTCAACTTTTTCCAAGTGAAAGAAAAAGTATAAAATTTTGTAAACTTTCAGTGTATAAAATTTAAGTATTGAAATTGTCAATTTTTGTAAAGTGTATGAAAAAAAAAAATATTTTTCAACTTTTCAGTATAGGGAAAAAGTTAAAAATTGTCAATTTGTCAGTTTTATAAAATAAGAAATGATATTGTCAACTTTCAGTTTTAAAAAAAATCATTGTGAAATTGTCAATTTGTCAGTGTATAAAATAAGGGGTGAAATTGTCAACTTTGTAAATGAAATAAAATAAGTATGAAATTGTCAACTTGTCGTGTGTAAAAAAGTTTTAAATTTCAACTTTCAGTGAATAAAATAAGTTTTAAATTGTTAAGTTTGTAATGTTTTAAAAAAAAGTGTAAATTGTCAACTTGTCATTTTGAAATAAAAAAAGTATAAAATTTTAATTTTCCCCAGTGTATGAAATAAGGTGAAATTGTAAACCTTGCAGTGTATGAAATAAGTATAAAATTTGTCAACTTTTTTCATTGTAAAAACATAAGTTTTGAAATTTTGTCAACTTGTCTTTGTAAAAAAAAAGGGGTGTGAAATTGTCACTTGTCATTGTATGAAAAAAGTGTAAATTGCCCAATTGTCAGTGTATGAAATAATTTATGAAATTGTCAACTTGCGGGGGGGTAACATAATTTAAGGAAATTTGTAAACCCTTGTCAGTGTAAAAAATAAGTTGAAATTGTCAACTTTTGTCATTTGATAAAAAAGGGGTTGAAATTGAAACCTTGCAGTGTAAAAAAAACAAGTTTAAAAATTGTAAATTTCCATAGAGGGTTTTAAGTGTGACTTTTGTCAAAAAATTGACTTTAGAAAGGAAAGGGCACTAAAAATTTGCACAAAAAGCGCGCACGTGATGGCCCCCGGGTAAAAAAAACCCCCCACAAGCATTCAAAAAATTTTTGTTTTGAAAAATACATTTTAGTGTACAGAAATGTTTAAAATTGGTGTATTTAAAGGATGTTTTTTTCTGAAATTTATCCCGAATGTTTGTGAAAGACAGAGAAACCCTGTGTGTGGGGGGTGAATGTGTGGTGTGTGGTTGTGGTTGTGTTGGTGGGGGTTTTGGGGGTGTTTTTTGGTGTGAGTGTGTAGTGGGGGTGTGTGGTTTTTGGGTAAAGGGGATTTGTTGGGACTTTTATTGTACATACCATTTTAAAAGGGTTTTTAAAAAGGGGAAGGGAAAAAGGAACAGACGGGAAAAGACAAAAAAGGGGGGTTTTTTGAGAAAGAGAAGAGAGACAGACAGAAGAAAACACAGAGAGAGACAGAAAACAGAAAAGAGAGCAGAGACAAAGAGACAGAGAGAGACAGAAACAGAGGAAGAGAGGCAAAGAAAAAGAGAAAAAGGGAGAGAGAGAAGAGAGAGAGAGGCCACCAAACACATAAACACAGGAGACACCCGTAAGAAAAAACTTTAGTCTGCCCTGACTGATGTCATAATTATTTTCCGATAAATATCACGACACATTTGTAAAAAAATTTAAACAAAAAAAAAAAAAAAAAAAAAAAAAAACAAACAAAAAAAATACAAAAAGGTCACCATAGCAGAGTGGCCAGTAAAGGGACTGGAAGGATTTCGTTCGAATCCCATCATCCTGTGAGAGAAGAACTGTGGGTTTTTTTCAAACCCTAACGGGCTCCTCACAAGAGTTGACCGCCCCAAATTGGTAAGACGGGGGACAACACACTCGGGGCCTCTTTCCACTACTTTGGAATGGCTTAAAATTTCCCAGTACTTTTTTGGGTGGGTGTTGCTCAAATGCCCTTAAACCAACACCGGAAAAGGGTGTCGGGGGTTTCTCTTCGGCCCGGGTTTTACCCTTAAATCTGTTTTGAAAGGGGAAGTACAGAGAAACCAAGCCCTGTCACCAGCCCTAAAATCCACAGGGGAAACCCAGGGGCGTCATGATTATCACCCCCCCATTGTAATTTCATCATTATGGGCAAGTGAAAGACTTGTTCCCCGCTCCCAGCCACTCCAGTGGCCCCAGATGATGAGTATATAAATAAATAAACCATCGGGTGCCCGGCCGCATGGCGTTGGCGACCATGGACTTCCAACCATCTCTATCTCTCGTTGCCCCCACATCCCCCCCACTCTCCTCATCCCCAGCCACTCTGCAAGCCCGGGCCAAACTTTCCCTCTCCCGGGGTCAAACCGGTGCTCCCCTTTCCCTGCAGCTTTCCCGTTGTGACCGGGGTTTCTCCAAACCCCCCTTCCTCATAAAAGGGCCCTTTATAAATGTTGCTTTTTTCTTTTCCTA
>JAPXFY010000527.1:30000-54800 GCA_030674185.1 Monoplex corrugatus | reverse complement strand
GGACAACAAACAAATAGAAAGGAGGAGGAGAGGAAGAGAAAAGAAAGAAAGAAGAAGGAAGAAGAAGAAGAAGAAGAAGAAGAAGAGAAGAAGAAGAAGAAGAAGAAGAAGAAGAAGAAGAAGAAGAAGAAGAAGAAGAAGAAGAAGAAGAAGAAGAAGAAGAAGAAGAAGAAGAAGAAGAAGAAGAAGAAGAAGAAGAAGAAGAAGAAGAAAGAAGAAGAAGAAGGAAGAAGAAGAAGAAGAAGAAGAAGAAGAAGAAGAAGAAGAAGAAGAAGAAGAAGAAGAAGAAGAAGAAGAAGAAGAACAAGAAGAAAATTATAAGAAAAGAAGAAGAAGAAGAAGAAGAAGAAAAGAAGAAGAAGAAGAAGAACAAGAAGAAGAAGAAGAAGAAGAAGAAGAAGAAGAAGAAAGAAGAAGAAGAAGAAGAAGAAGAAGAAGAAGAAGAAGAAGAAGAAGAAGAAGAAGAAAGAAGAAGAAGAAGAAGAAGGCTAAACAGTGGTAAACATGCAAGAAAGTAATACGTTTTTCTTTTGTACGAGAAGATTTCGGAGACCATTTAAACATTGCATGGCATATGAATATAGATAACTTGGCATGTCCTTGACAGCATTACTAGCATTTTGTTTGACATGTTGAGAAAAAGTTCCCAGTAAAAAAAAGGGGGACATCTCGATACGTCCCAGGTTCGACGCGTCCCAGGTTCGATAGGTCCCACACCAACATCCATACTCCATACCACCCACACCCCAACCCCCTCCCCCACTCCACCCACACACCACCCTCACCCAAACCCCACACCACCCACACCCACAATACCCATACCCCCACCATCCACACACCAACACCCTCGAACCCACACCACCTACACCCCCACACCAACCCCATACTCAAACCCACACCACCCACACACCCCAACCACACCCACACCACTCACACCCACAACTCCACACCCACACACTCACAACACAAACACCACATACACCCATACCACCCACACATACACCCACACCACTCACCTCCACCACCACCACCCCGCTCGACCGCACACCCACACTCACACCACCCACATGCACAGCACCCACTTCCCCACACCACACAAAAGTACACCCACACCACCCGCACCTACACCACCCACACCCAAACACCTCCCAAACGTCCAACAACCCACCACCACCGCACCCACATCCCCTAACCCCACACACCCAAACACCCACACAACACCCTGGGGGTATTGGGGTGTGGGCGGTGTGTGTCCGTGTGGGTGGTGTGTGTCCGTGTGGGTGGTGTGAAGATGTGGTTGGTGTGGAAGGTTGTGGGTGGTGGGGTTGTGTGGGTTGTTGGTGTGAGTGTCCGTATGGATGGTGTGGGTGGTTGGGATGTGAGTGGTGTGAGTGTCCATGTGGATGGAGTGGTTGTGGGTGGTATGGTTGTGGGTGGTGGGGTGTGGTTGATGTGGAGGTGTGGGTGGTATGGTGTGGTGTGGTAAGTATGGGTGGTGTGGTAAGTCTTGGTGGTGTGATTGAGAGGGTGTTGTGGGTGTAGGTGGTGGGTGTAGGTGTGGGTGGTGTGAAGGTGTGCGTCTGGGTGGTGGTGGTGGTGAGTGGTGGTGGTGGAGGTGTAAGAGGTGTGGGTGTGGATGATTGATGTGTGGGTGTGGGTGTGGAGTGGTGTGTGTGGTGGTTGGGTGGTTGGGATGTTGTTGGTGTGAGTGTCCATGTGGATGGTGTGGATGTGGGTGGTGGGATGTGGGTGTGGTTGATGTGGAGGTGTGGGTGGTGTGGGTGGTTTGGGATGTTGTTGGTGTGAGTGTCCATGTGGATGGTGTGGGTGGTGTGGATGTGGATGGTGGGGTGTGGGTGGTGGGATGTGGGTGTGGTTGACATGGAGGTGTGGCAAGTGTGGGTGGTGGGGTGGTGGGTGGTGTGGGTTGTTGGGATGTGGGTGGTGTGAGTGTCCGTGTGGTATGGGTGCTGTGGGTGTGCGTGGTGTGGTAAGTGTGGGTGGTGTGATTGAGATGGTGTTGTGGGTGTAGGTGGTGGGGTGTGGGGTGTGTGGAGGTGTGCGTCTGGGAGGTGGTGGTGGTGTGGTGATGATGGAGGTGGGGGTGGTGTGGGGTGGGTGTCGTGGATGTGTGTGTGGGGTGTGGTTGGTGGTGGTGGGGTGTGGTTGATGTGGAGGTGTGGGTGGTGTCGGGGTGTGTGGGTGGTGTGGTAAGTATGGGTGGTGTGGGTGGTGTGGTAAGTGTGGGTGGTGTGGGTGTTGTGATTGAGGGGGTGTTGTGGGTGTAGATGGTGGTGTGGGTGGTGGGGAGGTGTGCGTCTGGGTGGTTGTGTGGTGGTGGGTGGTGGTGGAGGTGTGAAATGTGTGGTTGGTTGGAATGTGGGTGGTGTATGTGTGGATGGTGTTGTGGGTGGTGTGATGTGGGTGGTGTGGGTGTGTGTATGTGTGTGTGTGGTGTTTGTGTGTGAGGTGTGGAGGTGTGAGTGGTGTGGGTGGTGGTGGTTGGGATGTGGGTGGTGTTAATGTCCATGTCCATGGTGTGGGTGTGGGTGGTGTGGATGTGAGTGGTGAGATGTGGGTGTGGATGGTGTGGTGTGGTGTGGTTGTGGTTGATGTGGTGTGGGTGGTGTGGTAAGTGTGGGTATGGTGGTGTGCATGTGGATGGTGTGGTGTGGTGTGGTTGTTGTTGATGTGGTCTGGGTGGTGTGGTAAGTGTGGGTATGGTGGTGTGCATGTGGGTGGTGTGGTAAGTGTGGGTGTGGGTGGTGTGGGTGCTGTGGGTGGTTGTGGTGTGGGTGGTGTGGAGGTGTGGGTGTGTGGGTGTGTGGTGTGGGTGGTGTGATTGAGGTGGTGTTGTGGGTGTAGGTGGTGGGGTTTCGGTGTGGGTGGTTTTGGAGTGTGCATCTGGGTGGTGGATGGTGGTGGAGGTGTGAGAGGTGTAGGTGGTTGGTGTTTGGATGGTGTATGTGTGGGTGGGGTGGGTGGTTGGGATGTGGGTGGTGTGAGTGTCCATGTGGATGGGGTGGGTGTGGGTGGTGTGGATGTGGGTGGTGTGGGTGTGGGTGGTGTGGATGGTGGGGTGTGGATGATGGGGTGTGGGTGTGGTTGATGAGGTGTGGGAGGTGTGGGTGTTGTGGTAAGTGTGGGGGTGGTGTGCGTGTGGGTGGTGTGGTAAATGTAGGTTTAGGTGGTGTGGGCGTCCGTGTGGGTGGTTGTGGGTGGGTGGGTGTGAGTGTGGGTGGTGTGGTGTGGTGTTGGTGGTGTTATTGAGGGGGTGTTGTAGGTGTAGGTGGTGTGGTGTGAGTGTGGGTGATGTGGGTGATGTGGAGGAGTGCGTCTGGGTGGTGGAATGGTGGAGATGTGAGAGGTGTGAGTGGTTGGTGTGTGGGTGGTGTATGTGTGGGAGGTGTAGAGGTGAGAGTGGTGTAGGTGGTGAGTGGGGTGGGTGGTTGGGATGTGGGTGGGGTGAGTGTCCATGTTGATGGTGTGGGTGTGAGTGGTGTGGATGTGGGTTGTGGGGTGTGGGTGGTTGGGTGTGGGTGTGGTTGATGTGGAGGTTTGGGTGAGGTGGAGGTTTGGGTGAGGTGGGATGGTGTGGGTGGTGTGGTAGTTTGTGGGTGGTGTGGGTGTCCGTGTTGGTGGTTGAGGTGTGGGTGTAGATGATTGTGGGTGTGAGTGGTGTGGAGATGTGGGTGTGTGGTGTGGGTGTGGGTGTGGGGTGTGTGATTGAGGGGGTGTTGTGGGTGTAGGTGGTGGGTGTGGGTGGTTTGGATGTGTGCGTCTGGGTGGTGGTGGTGTGTGGTGGTGGTGGAGAGGTGGTGTGAGAGGTGTGGGTGGTGGGTGGGTGGTGTATGTATGGGTGGTGTGGGTGTTGGTGTGGTTGGTGGTGTGGATGGTGTGTGTGGTGTGATGTGTAGAGGTGTGAGTGGTGTGGGTGGTGGGTAGTGTGGGTGTTTGGGATGTGGGTGGTGTGATTGTCCGTATGGATGGTGTAGGTGGTTGGGATGTGGGTGGTGTGAGTGTTTGTGTGTATGATGTGGGTGGTCGGGTGTGGGGTGTGGGTGTGGTTGATGTGGATGTGTGGATGGTGTGTGTGGTGTGGGTGTGTGAGGTGTAGAGGTGTGAGTGGTGTGGGTGGTGTGGGTGTCCATGTGAATGGTGTGGGTGTGGGTGGTGTGGTGTGGGGTGGGGTGGGGTGGTGTGGTGTGGGTGGTGTGGGTGTGGGTAATGTGGAGGTGTGGGTATTGTGGGGTGGGTGGTGTGGTGTCGTAAGTGTGGGTGGTGTTAGTGTCCGTGTGAATGGTGTGGATGTTGAAGGTGTGGGTGTGATGATGTGGGTGTGGGTGTATGTGATGTGGGTGTTGGTATGGGTGGTGATGGTGGGGTAGTGTGGATATGGGTAGTGGGGTGTGGGTGGTGGGATGTGGGTGTGGGTTATGTGGTGTGGGTATTGTTCGGTGGGGTGATGTGGGTGTGGTGTTGTTGGTGTGGTAGTTGGTGGTGTGGGTGGTGTGGAGGTGTGGGTTGTGTGGGTGTGGGTGGTGTTGGTTGTGGGTGGTGAGGATGTGGGTTCTGTGGGTGTGGGTGATGTGGAAGTGTGGGTGGAAATTTCTCTGTGTGTGTGTGTGTGTGTGTGTGTGTGTGTGTGTGTGTGTGTGTGTGTGTGTGTGTGCGCGCGCGCATGTTTGATGTGTGTTTCTGTGCTTACGTGTGTGTGCATGTGTGTGTGTGTGTGTGTGTGTGTGTGTGCGTGTGTGTGTGTTTGTGTGCGTGTGTGTGTGTGTGTGTGTGTGTGTGTGTGTGTGTGTGTGTGTGTGTGTGTGTGTGTGTGTGTGTGTAGTGTGTGTGTGTGTGAGTGTGAGCTGCCGCAATCTTGTTCTGGCTTTGCTTGTTGACTGTCCACGCATCGCATCCGTACAACAGTATTGGTTCTATATAACATTCAACGACTCTTTCTGATGTTAATTGATAGGCACTTGTTGGTAAGAATGCTTGTCATCTTCTTGAATGCTGTTTTGGCTTGGCCGATTCTGCCAGCTATTTCCGACGTGCATCTGCCGTCTGATGAAATGACTGTTCCCAGGTATTTGAACTTATTAACCTGTGTCAAGGTTGTGCCACTTGCTGTTACTTTGCAGGAGGGGATTTCATGTTTTTTAATGATCACCATGACTTCAGTCTTCCTGCTGTTAAGTTCCAACCCCTTACCTTTGCTTTCTGTTTCTAGTATATTCACAAGGTTTTGTAGGTCCCTTTCATTTTCTGCAATTAGCACGGTGTCATCTGCGTACCGAATGTTGTTTATCATTTTCCCTTCAACCTTTAATCCAGGGTCTTCTTCTAGGTTTCTCATGATGTTTTCGCTATATAGTGAAAACAGATCTGGTGACAAAACACAATTCTGTCTGACTCCTCTTTTGATGTTTTGAAAAGAGCGTATATTGTTTTCTATTCTCATTACAGCTGTTTGTTCCCAGTACATATTCCTGATTATTCGTAGATCTTTTCCATCGACATTGAGTCTCTCCAATTGGTTGATCAATTCATCATGTCGTACCCGATCGAAAGCCTTGGTATAGTCAACAAAGCATAAATACAAATCCTTATTCATTTCAATTGACCTCTCTATGATAGTTCTTAGGATGTATATGACATTAATAGTTCCCTTCCCTTCCACAAATCCACACTGTTTTTCTGCTATTTCTCTTTTGATTCTATTCCTTGTCCTCATCATGATTATTCTTAACAGGATTTTTGTTACATGACTCATCAAACTGATTGTGCGATGGAGTTCGCATTCTATAGCCCCTGTCTTCTTTGGAAGTGCAATGAAAATCGATTTTGATATATCTTTGGGGATTTTTCCAGTGTCATAAATTTCATTTAGGAGGACTGTTATTTTTTTCTATGCCAAATTCCTCCAGGGCTTCAATCATCTCTGTAGTAATGTTGTCTGGTCCTGGGGCTTTTCCTGGTTTCATCTTTTTCAGTGCTGCTCTAACTTCATCTTTCATTATGGTTGCTCCTTCAAAGTTCTTTTTTATAATGTGTTCTTCGTTTCTGTCATCCTCAAAAAGGTCTTTAATGTACTCTCCCCATCTGTCTAATATTTTGTCTTTTTCCATGATAAGCGTGCCATCTTTCGATTTTAAGCAACCAGTTGATGTGCATGTATTTTTCCTGTGGACAATTTCTTCAATTCGTCTGTACATATCCTGAGGATCCATTTTGTGTCGTTCTTCTATCTCTTTGCATTTTGTGTTCAGCCAAGCTTCCTTAGCTTCATTGCACCTATACCTGATTTCTTTGTTTATCTTCCTGTATATCTCCTCGTTTCTCTTTGCCTTCCTCCTTTCCTCCATCAAGTCCAAAATTTCATTAGTCATCCAACTCTTTTTTGCTTTTCTATTTGCCTTAGAGATTTCTTCACAAGCTTCATTTATAGAACTTCTCAACTTTGTCCATTGTTCCTCACTGTCACCAACGTCTTCAAGAGCACTGAATTTGTTTTGAACATGTACATTAAATTTTTGACGTATCATTAGTTTGATGTTTCTTTCGGTCTGTTTCCTTTTCCTCAATTTCAGCCTAAACCTTCCCACTACAGGATTGTGGTCACTGTTGCAGTCTGCGCCTGGTAGTGTTTTTGATGACAGTAAAGAATTTCTAAATCTTTTGTTGATCAGGATGTAGTCAATTTGATTTTTGGTATTATCTCCTGGACTCATCCAAGTCCATTTTCTTCTGTTAGGCTGCTCAAACCAGGTGTTTCCTACTATGAACTCATTCATCTGTGCCCATTCTACAAGCTTCCTTCCCCTTTCATTTTGTGTACCAAGGCCATGAGGTCCAACTATATCCTCCACCCTATCCTATCCCACTTTAGCATTAAAATCTCCCATTATGACTGTAATTTCTTGTGATTTACATTGGACCCTGGCCATCTCTAAAACTTCGTAGAAGTTGTCGATGTCTTCCTGAGTACTTGCGGATGTTGGTGCATACACCTGTATGATGTTGATATCAAAAGGTTTGCCTCCGAATTTGACCAGTAAAACTCTGTAGGACACTGCCCAGTATCCCTTAACTGCTTTTGATTTGTCTTTGTCCATTATGATGCCTACTCCTCTTTCATGTGAAGTACCACCAGAGTATATCACAGTATATTCCCCTGATGTTATCATGCCTGCCCCCTTCCATCTCACTTCCCCCAGTCCTAAAATACTAATGTTAAGCCTTTCCATCTCCATTTTGATGTTGTCTAATTTACCTTTCTGCAGCATTGTTCTTACATTCCATGTTGCCACATTGGTGTTGAATTTAATTTTGGTTGCAGTAGCTGGCTGATGGTCTGGTGTCACCTGTGCCGCATGACAGTCCCTACCGGACGAAGGTGCTCCACAGGAGCACCTATTGACGTCGTTAACTTTCTTCTTTCTTTTTCTCCTGTCCATGGTTTTCCTGGGGGAAAACTACGATGGAGGTTTCCCCTTGCCTTCCATTGGGTTTTTGTTTTTAGGGTTAACTCCCTTAGTCTTACTCTCTCCCGAGATGTCCACAAGGCAGTGGAGCTATTTACCCATAGCTTGGGGGTCTGGTTCGTGGGCACCAGGGCGTGTCCACACGCCAGTGGGCCTGCATGCCTCACGTCTGGGGGCCAGACCTCCTCCGAGTCCTACGAGATTCAGCCTGAGTCCGTGAGGTGCTCAGTTACCGCCTGTCGCCACGAGGAGGCACAGCGTAGGGCTTGCTGATGGAGAGGCTATGTACTGACAGGAAGAGACTTACGCCTTCTGCTCTTCTTTTCGCACAGCAGTGCTAGCCAGCGTTGCAGGCCGAAGCCGACACACTAGACGCATAACATCTGCCAATATGGGATTGTGTGTGAATTTATTTCTGTGTATGTGTGTGTGTGTTTATTTGTGTTTGTATGTGTTTATTCACGTGAGTCTGTGTGTGTGTGTGTGTGTGTGTGTGTGTGTGTGTTGTGTGTGTGTGTTTATGTGTGTGTGTATATGTGAGCGTATGTGCGTGTGTGTGTGCGCGCGCGCGCGCGCGCGCGCGTGTGTGTGTGTGTGTGTGTGTGTGGCGGTCATTGGTTTAATGTCTATTCACTTAAGTGATTTTAGACAAATAACAAAAAATAGTATATAAATAACTAAAACAGTAATAAATGCTAATAACAGTGATACTAATGATAAATAAATATATAAGTAAATAAACAATTGAATAAATGAAAAAATAAGTACGGAAAAAAGTGATGTGGGGAAGGGGAGTAGAAACAGGAAGGGCAAATGCAGATGTTTATGTGTAATTTGTCATGGTCAAAAGAAATTAAATAAATAGAATTTGAATTTAAATTCATATTTCTTATAGCCCACTCGAGCATCAAAAACATATTCGGGCTAAAACCATGTGAAAAACAAGTAAGAAACAAGGACAAGGCAAATGTCAGAGGGGAGCGTAAACGTTTAAACATAACAAATGAAGTAGCATACTACAACAGATATTTACAATAAACTGGCTAACTGTAACTATGAACAGGAAGATGAACGAATTACAAATATTGAACTACTTGACTTTTAGACAGGCTAACGAAAAATTCGTATGTTAATAATGGTGATTCAAATATGTCGGAAATTGTATGAGTAGAAAGTACCGGAATGTGTCGCTTTATACTAATGCAAGAAAGTAAATGACTGGTCGTTATTTTCTGTCCACAAAGACACAATATTTCTGGTGTACTTTGTTTTGAATGCATCAAGTTTCCACCTATACATAAGGGACTGTATATATCTGTTTGTAGTAGACTGTTTACTGATTTTGCTGATTATAAGATTCACAATATTAGTATTGTAGGCCTACCTTTTCTGATTATTTTGAAACAGTTTTCAAACATAAGCATCCGCTAAGTTACAAGATTCATTCAAGGAGAGAGAAAGCTTTATGTTGTTTGATTTTGGTGAACCCTTAGCTCCTCGTTTGGCTGCCCTGTCAACCACATCGATATGATGAAACGGACAATGAGATGGTATCCAACAGAAAGTAAGATCAGTGCCTCTTAAGGATAAATGAATTAATTTAAATGGCTAATTTCTAATACCATTTCAGATCTAGTGTCTAATTTTATTCATTCATGAGACTGAAGCACTGATTTCTAATCAACGCAGAAAAGGATTTGTGATGTATTCCGAGGATAATTTACTAAGTAATTCAAAGCCATCAGTATAGCAAAGAGTTCAGCTGTAAATATTGATTTGTTGGGTCCTATATGGACAGATTTCTCTATTTTAAGAGCTGGTATTAAAAACGCAGAACCTGCTTTTTTCTCAATTAATGATCCATCTGTGTAGATTTTTAAATGATTGGGATAAAAGCGTTCAATATGACATTTAACTCGACTCGCTAATAAGTTGATATTATCTTCTTTCTTTAAA
Source organism: Monoplex corrugatus (assembly GCA_030674185.1). Lineage (NCBI taxonomy): Eukaryota > Metazoa > Mollusca > Gastropoda > Littorinimorpha > Ranellidae > Monoplex > Monoplex corrugatus. Next base: position 45,363 of record JAPXFY010000527.1, on the reverse strand, counting down.
TCAGCATGGTGTATGTCAAAGTTTGCTCTTAAGAGTTCCCTACTAGCTACTGGAGAAAACGAAGGTCTTATAGATATAGGATCCGCTTCTAGATCAGTTCCAGAGCCATTCATGATGTCGTGTGTATACTTTGCAAGTGTGGCCTGTGAAGATATTGATCTAGCTCGTTTTGGTAAATCACTGTCTGATCTTAAACTTATATCAGGTCTCAAAACATTTTCAATGGTGGTATTTCTTAGCAGAAATTTGGTAGAGACGAGTTGTCTTTGTTCATCAAGCGGCAACGTATCAATTTCACCATATGAACGGAGATTGGAAGCATGCATCAGAAGACCAAGTGCAAGTTTATAACTTTTGCATTCTGTACTTTGTAGTTTTTGTAGTAAGTGTCTCGGTGCGCTAAAGAATATTTCCTGGGCATATGTTAGATTAGATCTAATGAGAGATTTACATAAATGTACAAGTCAACTAAGTAACATAACTCATGAGAGTCACGGTGTTATCTCCCATGTAGAATTAATAATAACAATGATGATATTAATAATAACGAGAAGAAGAAGAAGAAGAAAAATAACAATAATGATAAGGTGGTGATGATGATAGAGATGATGATGACAATGGTGATGACGATGATGATTATTGATAATGATAACAACATCAACAATGATAACACTACTACTACTACTACTACTACTAATACTAATACTACCACTACTAACGACGACAACAACAACAACAATAATAGTAATGATTAAGAAGAAGAAGAAGGAGAATAGTAATAATAATAAGAAGGAGAAGCAGAAGAAGAAAAAAACAACAGCAAATGGCACAACTTTGAGACAGGTTGATAACTAAATATCTGGGAATGGTCATCTCACTAGAAGGCAGATGCACATAAGAAATAGCCAGAAGAATCGGTCAAGCTAAGACAGCATTCAAGCAGATGAAAAGAGTTGTAATCAATAAATGTCAATCAATTAACACCAGGAAGAGAGTTCTTGAGTGTTGTACAGTTGTGAGGCGTGGACAGTCAACATGCAAAGTCAGAACAAAATTAAGGCAACTGAAATGTGGTTTCTAAGAAGAATGTTGAGAGTTCCTGGGACAACAAAGAAAAGAAACGAGACAGTCTTGAAGGAGGCAGACACAAGAAGATCATCAATAAAGAAGATTAGGGAAAAAACCCAGCAACATTTATAGGACGTATTATGAGTAAAGGAGAATTAGAACACCTGGTCACAACAGGAAAGCTGGAGGGAAAGAGAACACCAGGTACACCCAGGGAGAAAATATTGGACGGACTTGCAGTATGGCTAAAGACAGACAGGGTGGGAGATGTACTTGCAGCAATAGGGGATAGATTCGTGTGGAGGGCCGTGATCGCCAATGCCATGCGGCAGGGCACATGATGATGATGATGAATCATTTGGTCAGTACATCCTCTCCACCTTTTGGGAAAACTTGCCTATTTTTTGACGGTTGTGGGTAATCAAGCTGGTAATCGTCGAACTTCCAATCGGAAGGTCATGGATTCAATCTACCTAAACACCTCCACCTGGTGGATAAAGAGGGGATATTTTTTTCCCAATCTCCCTGATCAACAAGTGTGCAGACCTGCCAATGCCTGAAACTTCTTTTGTGTATATACTATACACATGCAGAATATCAAATACGCACGTTAAAGAATATGCAAGTCATGTCAGTGACAAGCAAATGCAGGTTTGAAAAATATGACTGCATCAAAATGTCGCCTGCTCATATTGTTGTATACACACATCCTAGATATATCAGTAATATACTCTGTGACCCCCCCCCCCCCCCCACCAACAACAACAACAAAAAAACACCAAAACAGAAAAACAACTCAACATACACACACATACATACATACACAGCCTTTCTCTTTAATGCACGGTACTTTATTAAGCGGATTAAAGAAAAATAATAGCAAGGGGGAGTGGGATAGGGGAATCACTTTCTGGTTAAATGAATTCAATCGTAATTTTCCTGTCAACTAAGTAACATAACTCTTGAGAGTCACGGAGTTATCTCCCATGTAGAATTTCTCAAACCCAACACATTCAGAATGTTCTGAGCTTACCACTTTATGCTTTGTGGCTGCGTCTATGCTAGCTGAATGGGTAGCGCAAACTGTGTTGTGTTTGAGAAATTCTACATGGGAGATAACTCCGTGACTCTCGAGAGTTATGTTACTTAGTTGATATTTAAAATTCTCCCTGCTTCCCTCTTATTTCCTTTGCAATTTTCCTGTTAAAACGAATTCGTTGTAGTTCAGTTTAGTACCAAATCGTAGTTGTGTCAGGAATGCGTGGCTTCAATCTATGCACAGAAATGTTGTCCCCTTAATACTGCAGTGGTCACTGTTTGGACTGCCACTGCCGTCTTCATCGTTGTCCTTGTCATCAATGCACTGGTAAGAGTCGACCTTAGCCCACCAGAGTTCTTCCCCTTTACCCAGCAAACTGAAAATGGAGGTGCATACAAGGGATATGACAGCCGTGATGGAGAAATATATCCGCCACTGTACAACCGTTTGCTGCAACAGATAATATATGACATGTGAAGTATAGGAGTCTAGTTTGGGGTGCTTGCTACTTAAGATGAAAAATTAAATATGCACGCTTAAGATCCTCTTTGGCCATGAAAGTGTTTGGTGGCTCTTTTATTTATTCATTCTTTTTCTCTTTTTCCTTTTTTTTTTTTGGATACAGGAAAATACCCACCCAGCACACACGAATCTGAAATTGAAGTATGACATACGGGCAGCCAGCGTGGCAGGATATGGATATGAACCCCACCAGCGGTTTTGATTCAGCTTCAATGTATTTATTTGTATTGTTTTCGTGTTTCAGTTCTTGTGTGTTTATTTGTTGTTTATGTCAGTGTCACAGAAAAGCAACAAGCCGAATTTATTTCTGCACCAGTTCCTTAGTCACGCAACAGTTCCTAACAGCAGGCCACTGAGCGAAGACATGCTGTTTTCGTGCAAAGACGACAAATTCACACAGCACACATGGTAGCCTTTCTCTCTCTGTGTCTGTCTGTCTGTCTGTCTGTCTGTCTGTCTCTCTGTCTGTCTGTCTGTCTCTCTCTCTCTCTCTCTCTCTCTCTCTCTCTCTCTCTCTCTGGCCCCCTCTCACGCCACCTCCCTTATCCCGAAAAGTAAAGAACATTTTCCAAGCCGGAACTCCAGCCTAGGCTGGAAAACTTGAACCCGTGTACATAAAGGCAGACTGACAGACAGACTGACAAACAGAAAGATAAGGAACAAGGTTCACTTCTTGCTCAGTATGATCAGCTGTAAGACAGGAATACAGAGAGATACGTACAGGCAAACAGATACTCAAGGAACAAAAACCACTTTTTGCTCTGTACGATCAGCTACAATGACAGAAAATGGGAAGACAGACAGAGAGAGAAAGAGAGGCAGACAGACAGACCAGCAAACTGACTTACTGATTGTTCAGTTAGAGCACCTAACACGGCAGGAGATATAAACCCAGCGGCGCTAGAGAAGCCATTGGTCAAGCCATACAGAGTTCCTGAAAAAAATGTCAATCAATCAAGCAAGCAAGCAAGCAAGCAGGCAATGAGTCAGTCAATAAAGCCATTCAAGTGATTATGTGATAAGAGAAGATAAGAGATACTAAATTTTTTTCTCTGGTGATAGATAAGCAATATAGGAGTTTCTTCCATCTAACCCTTTATAGGCCATTTTATGAGGAAAGGGGAATTAGAGCACCTGGTCACAACAGGAAAGCTGAAAGGAAAGAGAGCACCAGGAACATCCAGGTAAAAAATATTGGACGGACTTGCATAGTGGCTGAAGAGAGAGGGTGGGAGATGTGTTTGCAGCAACAAGGGATAGATGCATATGGAGGGCCATGATCGCCAACGCCATGTGGCAGGGCACTTGATGATGATGATGGCCTGGTCCTGAGGCCTTACCTAGCCTATGTTTTACTTAGTCTATATTTTTTATACTACCATTGTATTTTTTTTTTCATGAAGTTCACTCTTGCTCCTTCTCGACCATATTCTGCTCGAACTCTTTTCAGCTTGTTCTGCTGGTGCCTTTAGGACTCTGGTCCTCTCCTTCCCAGAAAGCGAGAGCTGTTTCATGAGATCATGGGCAGATGTGCCTACGTACTATCACGCTCTAACTCATAAGGCGAGGACTTTGTCTTTGATACAGGATTTCTTCGTTACAGACTAAACTGGCGTATTTTTCAGTCTTCTACATGTGACTTTTTCCATTCTACTTTCATGATAATGCCAGTTTGATCAAAATAATCTGTTGTGTTGAAGTAGGTAGCATACCATATTCGGTCTCATGCTACTCCTGCTGATTATTTCTGCCCCCCTCCCCACCCCCTCCCATTCTGAATGATATGCTGAGCGCTCCAAAGACACCCGTACCACCCAGTGGACCCTGTCCCCTTACTCCAGATGCCACAGCTTTTCTAGGCCAAGCTTGCTGCTTCCAGCTCGTAGACTGTTGCTGGAGCTTTTGATTTATTATTACTATTAGTGTTGTTTAAAACCCAGCTGACTGCACAGAGTTATATCAAGGGTATAACCATTTCAAAAAGTACACTATACCTCAATGGAGGAAAAAACCTCGAAAAGAAAATTAAATACACATATCAATGCAGTCACTCACACAATCCAAAGATATGCCTCTGGTGTTGGCCACTCTGCCGAATCGCCCAATTTATCACCAAGGGATTACAAAAAAGCACATGTGTAAATGTAACTAAGGACACTAAAACATATGTATAAAAAAAGGCTTAAATTGCCCAAAATTGCTTCTGCACATCACAGGTCTCTAGAGCCAAAAATGCACTCAACACGTGTACCACATTATCAATCCTAAGTGAAAAATAAGCATGGCTTTACGGAAAACATTGCAGGTGAATGGACCATCATGACAGAAAATGACAGAAAGCAAAGGACCAAGGCAAAAACAAAGACAGTGACAGAAAAGAGGACATTTCTAACACAGAATTTTCAGAAAGAGGGAACACTATTTACACTGAAAGAGCCCTGGCATCCCCACGGGGATACCCAATTATCAATCCTAAGAGGAAGTACGTAAGACTTTATCAAACACATGCAGGTGAATGGACCTGCAAGGCAGACAATGACAGGAAGAAATGGCAGAAAGCGAACGAATAAGGCAGAAACAAAAAGAGTGACAGAAAAGAGGCAATTTCTAGCACAGAATTTCCAGAAGGTGAGGATACTGTTTATACCGAAAGAGCCTCCAGCATCCCCATGAAGGATTAAAATAAACCTGAATACAAATATAAACATGATAAAGGACACCAAAGCACATAAAAATGGGCCTGAATTACCTAAAACTGCTTCTGCACATCACATTTTCTTAGAGGCAAAACTGCACTTAATACATGTACATAATTATCAATCCTAAGAGGAAATACGTAAGACTTTATCAACCACATACAGGTGAATGGACCAGCAAGGCAGAAAGTGATAGGAAGAAATGACAGAAAGCAAAAGGAGCAAAGCAGAAACAAAGAGAGTGACAGAAAAGAGGCAATTTCTAGCACAGAATTTCCAGAAGATGAGGATACTATTTGTACTGAAACTGTTCCCTGCATCCACACGGGGGGGGGGGGGGGGGGGGTTAAATAATTAAATATAGAAAGCTTAAGTAATTGAACAAATAAATAACCTACCTGCAAATCTAGGTGCAATGTCCAGGTGGCTCACCCTAACGCAGCAGACACACAGCGCTGTGAAAGCCATGGCCAGCGTGATGATCGTCACCGCCATGACAGGGGACTCCTCTGGCACGTAGCCCATAGCCAGGAAAAACGCTGCTCCCAGTACACCACCTGTTGCCATGCAAACAGTGACGTCACTGATCAAGCTCTCAACATTCAGTGAACAGAAAAGTACTACTTGAATGAGAGAGATGGCCATTCCGCATAGTCTGGACATTTGTGTGAGTGTCTATAGGATGAATTGTTTTTTCCTCGTGTCATGTCTGAGTTTAGTTTCACAACGGTTGTCAGTCTGCTGGTTTTTCAACCCTCTGCCCACCAACCTTTTTCTTATTTATTCTCTTTCTTTCTTTTTTTTAAAGGGAGATTGCTTCATACCAATCAGAGATGGAGAGAGAGGGAGAGAGAGCTGGGAGAGAAAGAGAGTGAGAGAGAGAGGGGAAGGTGTGTATGGGTATGAGCATGTGTGTGTGTGTGTGTGCGTGTGTGTGTGTGTGTGTGTGTGTGTGTGTGTGTGTGTGTGTGTGTGTGTGTGTGTGTGTGTGTGGTGTATAGGCATGTGCAAGTGTGTGTGTGACTGTCGTAAACCATTAGTTTATTCTCTCTCTCTCTCTCTCTCTCTCTCTCTCTCTCTCTCTCTCTCTCTCTCTCTCTCTCTCTCTTTCTCTCTCTCACTCTGTGCGTGTGTGTGCGTGTATGTGTGTGGGAGAGAGAGTATCATTAACCATTTATTTTCACGTTACAATAAAATTATAATGACGTGTGCGTACGAGTATGTGTGTGTGTGTGTGTATGTGTGTGTGTGTGTGTGTGTGTGTGTGTGTGTGTGTGTGTGTGTGTGTGTGTGTGTGTGTGTGTGTGTGTGTGTGTGATATTATCATAAACAGTTTACCATCAGGTTACAATAAAAGTTGTGATGACATATATATATATATTGTGTGTGTGTGTGTGTGTGTGTGTGTGTGTGTGTGTGTGTGTGTGTGTGTGTGTGTGTGTGTGTGTGTGTGTGTGTGTGTGTTTGGTGTGCGTGCGTGAGTGAGCCTATCTATCCTTGCACGCGGGCACATGTATTGCACAAAACTTCAGACAACAAACAGGCAGAAGATTTACTGTCTCACCAATTCCATTCAACAGTTTACGAGAGGTCTGTCTGCTGGTAAAACCTACAGATTGCAACAGATCCATCAGAAAACTGCCAGCCATCTCAGACAGCCACTGTGCCAGAAACGGTAGGGATGACAACATTCCGTTCTGCAAAAAACAGTTACAAGGAAAATAGTGACAGAAAGAAATCCTTCTGTTTCTGGTCCAACAACATGGGGCTTTCTCCAAGAACGATCTTTAATACCAAAGAAATAGGACGAGACAGAACATGTACAGGGTTCGACAACATGGGAGATAATTCCTACGTGACTCTCAAGAGTTATGTCCTTTGGTTGATAGTATCTTTAATCCTTTGACTCCTGCACCCTATCCTCCAACTGCAATACTCCCCACCCCCCACCCCCACCCCCACCTCCCATGGAGATGCTGGGAGCAGTATAAATAGTATCCCTACCTTCTGGAAATTCTGTGCTAAAAATTGCCTCTTTTCTGTCACTCTCTTTGTTTCTACCTTCTTCCTTTGTTTTCTGTCATTTCTTCCTATTATTTTCTGCCTTGCTGGTCCATTCACTTGCATGTGTTCGATAAAATCTTACGTACTTTTTCTTAGGATTGATAACTAGGTACATGTATCAAGTGCATTTTTGGCTCTAGAGAGGTGAAATATGTGGAAGCAATTTCAGGAACTTTATGCCCGTTTTTGATATATGTTTTGGTGTCCTTAGGTATGCTTAGCTTTGTATTCCGGTGTTTTAAACCCCCTATGTGATAAATTGGACGGAGTGGTCAATGCCAGGGGCATGTCCTTAAGATTATGTTCGCGAATGCATTGATATGTGTACTTAATTTTAGGTTTTCTTTCCTGTTGACATTTTGTGTGTTTTCAAGCTGTCATAGCCCTGATATGACTACGCAGTCAGCTGGGCTTAGCTGTTGGATAGGGTGAGGGAGTCAAAGGCTTAAGTGTTTGCTTCGCTAGCATAGTTTGACAATGCAGGATGCTGGTGGACATGGGTGTGGAAGTCAAAGGGCGAAGACAAAGTGTATTTCTGTGTACTTACTTTGCCATTTCAAAAGGTATCTTATTTAGAAACATCTAGAAAGCTGCTGAGATTATTGCTTTTAAACTTACTTTTAAACTTTAAGGAGGGAGGAGAAGAGAGAAGGAGCAGGGATAGGAAGACGAAGAAGAAGACAGAGGAGGAGGAGAGGAAGAAGAAGAAGAAGGTGGAGGAGAGGAAGAAGAAGAGGAAAAAGAAGAAGAAAAAGGAGGACAGGAAGAAGAAGAGGAACAGTAGGAAGAGGAGGAGGAAGAGGAACAGTAGGAAGTCAAGGAAGAAGAGGAACAAGAGGAAGAGGAGAAGGAAGAGGAAGAGCAGGAGGAAGAGGAGGGAAAAGAAGCAACAACAGCAGTAGTCGTAGTAGCAATATCAGCAACAGCAGCAGCAGCAGCAGTAGTAGTAATAGTAATAGTAGTAGTAGTGGCAGTAGCAGTAGTAGTAGTAGTAGTAAATGTAGTAGAAGTAGCAGTTGTAGTAGCAGTAGTGACAAAAGTAGTAGTAGGAAGAGGAAGAGGAGGAAAAAGAAGCATCAACAGCTGCAGCAACAGCAGCAGCAGTAGTAGTAATAGTAGTAGTAGTAGAAGTAGCAGCAGTCGTAGTAGTTGCAGTAGTAGTCGTAGTGGTAGTGACAGTAGTGACAACAGTAGTAGTAGCAATGGCAGTGGTAGAATTAGTAGACAGAACAGTAGTAGCAGCAATATGTAGCAGTCACATAATATATAATGCACATGGACAGCCCACACTACAGATACAAACCTGCTGCAGGTCAAAGTGCTGTATGTCAGACATGTAGGCCGGCAACACACAAACCATACTGCTATACGTCCAGGCGATGTACAAATGGATGGCTGCGATGGCCCACACTGCTGGCGATGTGGCAATGTGTCGCCACGGTGTCTTGTAAACCTGAACAGTTCACAGAAAAACAGCCACAGCACTCATTCTGGCTTCATTGAACGATTGCTGTCGCTAGTGTTGTGGGGGGGGGGGGGGTCGCTTGTTAATGTCTTGTCTGGTTATAATTAATACGCGTTCTGAATCTACTTTTGTGTTTTTCTGGTTCCTATTTGCTTAAACGCGGGCAGTCACACTTGTTTTGGATCTATTGTTATTTTTATTTAAACCCAACCAACTGCGTAGAGCCATATCAAGGCTATGACCATTTCAAAACAAACACAATACTTCAACAGGTTAAAAGAAAAAAGGAAATGAAAACTGAAGGAGTTAACCGACAGCATTCACAGAAAGAAGTTGGGTCAGAACCATCATCATCATCATCATGTGCCTTGTCGTATGGCGTTGGCGATCATGGCCCTCCATATGAATCGACCCCTTGTCACTGCAAGTACATCTCCCACCCTCTCTGTCCTCAGCCACCCTGCAAGTCCTTTTTATATTTTGGCTGGCCATGACAATCTTGGGAATATACGATGGAGGTTTCCTGTTGCCTTCCATCGGTTTTTGTACGGACTCTCTGCTAGCCTTTGTCGTTCCCACGATAACCCACAAGGCAGTAGGGGTGACTTTCTGTCAGGGATTACTCCCTTAGTCTCATTCTCTCCCGAGATAACCACAAGGCAGTGATGATTTTTTTCTGTCAGGGTTTACTCCCTTAAGTTTGGTTTCACCACAGACATCCACAAGGCAGTTTAATAATTCAGATTAGGCACCGGTTAACTCCATCAATGACTGAAGCCAAGACATACCAGGCTTGCAGGCCACTCCTGACGTGGTACCAGGCAATATAATGCAAAGTCTACTCGGTCATCTACACCAATCGAGAATGACGTCTGTCCATGGAGGTACCTTCAGATTAGAGCAGTGTCAGATCCTGCTGTTTAACATGATCCACCCTCAAATACTGGAAGTCCCTCCCGTCTGTCTTGTTACACCAGTGCACGCAGGAGGAAACCTGTGCTTCCTCTAAAGAAATAAGAGGGAAGCAGCGAGAATTTTTATGATATTAATCAAAGGATAACTCTTGAGAATTATCTCCCATGATGTATAGAACTTCTCATTTCTAACACAGTGTGCGCTGCCCATTCAGCTAGCATGGCAGCAGATACAAAGTACAAAAACAGTAAGGAGTGTTCTGAACTTACTGTTTTTGTACTTTGTATCTGCTTCTATGCTAGCTGAATGGGTTGCGCACACTGTTAGATTTGAGAAGTTCTATACAACATGGGAGATAATTCTCACGAGTTATGTCCTTTGATTAATACTATGCTTCCTCTGTCCCAGCTAAAGGGTAAAATCTTTTGGTAGCACCATCCTTAATTAGGTCTGTGGGACTGGCCATGTATACATACTCTGTTGAAAATGCTTAGCAGAAATGTGGTAACGTGTACATCCTGTGGCAGCTCTGTGATATGACTTCCACAGAGAAGTAGCTGGTTGAAGTGAATCACTACAGATACGACACCACCACCACCACCAACAACAACAACAACAACAACGACAACAGCAAAAGAGTAATGATAACAATAACAATGATAATAATAATATAATAATAGTAATTATTATTATTATTTTTTAAACTTTTTTTTATAATTATTACTATTATTATTACTATTGCTGCTATCATTTTTACTATTCTCATTATTATTCTTATCAATAATATTATTATCAACACTCACCTCTTTCGAAACATCGATCTTATCAAAGAGGGCTCTTTCCTCACATGCAATATGAGGATGCTGCTCTGGTGATTCATGGATCGATGACATCCACAGAAGTGCCCACACAAAGCCCAGCAGACCTGTGTACATTTCCCCAAGATTTATTACACTTTGCCCGCTGGGCGCATTAGTCAAATGGGTAAGACATTGAACTTTCAGTCAGAAGGTCAGGGGTGTGAATCTGCCTCGGTACCTCCTATTGTTATAGTTATCGTTGTTTAAAACCCAGCCGACTGCGTAGAGCCATATCAGGGCCAGAACCTCTTTAAAACATACAAAACTCCAACAAGAAAAAAAAGCAAAGAAAATTAAGTACATAATTATATCAATGCATTCGCGCAAATAATCTAAGGACATTCCCCTGGCGCTGACCACTCCGCCCAATTCATCGCATAGGGGATTGAAAAAAAAAACACCTAAATATAAATATAAGCATACCTTAGAACACCAAAACATATATAAAAACAGGCATAAATTACTTACATTTGCTTCCACATATCTCTCCTCCCTTGAGCCAGAAATGCACTTAATACATGTACCCAATTATCATTCCTAAGAAAAAGTGCGTAAGACTTTGTCGAACACATACAGTTGAAAATAGAGCATTAAAGCAGAAAATGATAGATAGAAATGACAGAAAGGAGCTAGGCAGAAACAAAGAGAGTGACAAGAAAGAGGAAATTTCTAGCACAGAATTTCCAGAAGGTGGGGATACTATTTATACTGAAAGAGCCCCCGGCATCCCCACGGGGGGCGGGGGGGGGGGGTTGGTACCTCCTGGCTAGGGGATTTAAGGTGGAGATTTTCCCAATCTTCCAGAAGAAACATGTGTGCAGATCTGTTAGTGTCTGAACGCCCTTCTTGTGTGTACATGTAGGCAGAATATCAAATATGTGCGTAAGTGATCTTGTAAGTCATGTCAGTGTCTGGTGGCTGAAGGGACAGATGAAAGCACTCAGCAAGCAAGCCTATCAAAGACGAAATATTCAAACTTGTGCAGCAAAGTATAACCTGCACAGTGTGAGTTTAAACAGAGTGCATACATGCGTTGGGAAAAACTGGAATGCTAAAAAATGTTGTTTTCTGAATTAAACTTCGTGCCATCATTTTTTTTTTTCATGAGGGCTTATCAGTGAAAAATGAAAAGTCGCCTCCCGTGTTCCATTGTTCTTACAACACTTGGGCAACAAACAAATGTACACACATACACACACGCGCGCGCGCGCGCGCGCTCGCGCACGCACGCACACAAGCACACATTTACACACACACACACACACACATACACACACACACATTCACACGCACACATACAATCTTTCTCTCTCTCTCTCTCTCTCTCTCTCTCTCTCTCTCTCTCTCTCTCTCTCTCTCTCTCTGTCCAAATTTTGTAGGTCTTTTACATTTTCTGCAATTTGAACGGTCGGTGTCATCTGAATAACAAAGACTAGCATTTTTCTTCTAACCTTTAACCCAAAACATTCTTCTAGGTTTCACATGATGGTTTCGCACTAAACTGAAAACAAATCTGGTGACAGAACTCATCCCTGTCTAACTCCTCTTTTGAAAAGAGCTTATAGAATTGTCTACTCTCATTGCCGTTGTTTGTTTCCAATACATATTCCTTTTTTTGGTGACAACAGACATATAAATTTGTACTACCAGAATCTTTCAGTGATTCTGGTTTCAATAACTTTTAACAATGAATACATAAAAGTACATGAGTGCTGCATAATGTTCTAAGCAACAAGAAGTGTAGCTTATGCTGTGCTCACAAAAATACAAATATTTCGACAGATAGGTAATAAAGACAACAACCTATCCTACTCAAGAGTACAAGGTATAACAATGCAACATAATGGAAAAGGTATCAATGAGTATCAGTGATTTATTAAGCATTCTGAGTTTTCTCCAAATGTATATCCATAATTTGCACAAAAGATTAAAAGAACACAAACGTGAGTCCTCTCCAGTGGGGGAAACATCTGACCCACACCCAACACCACTTGGAAAAGGACAGTGTGCAAGTCCTCGACAAAGAAGCAAGATGGTTCCAGAGGGGAGTAAAGGAGGCAGTCTACATCGCCGCAAGGAACCCCACCTTCAATCGTGACCGGGGCCGACACAAATTGCCATCGGTGTACTCCTCACTTATTCAGTTGCACTGCCGTGAGATCGCTCACGGCGGTGCGCACTGAAGCCAGTTCTCAACCCAGCAGTTGCGCTGAAGAAGTCGGCCGGATCGCCGATGAAAGCTATGCAGTAAGTAGCCTTTTCACTGAGAGACAAGTTTAGCCAGGTAGCCATAATATCCATAATGTTTTGCCAACTCTTTGCTGCACAGTCTGCATTTTATGTCTTCGCTGGGCATGCATGCTGGGTGTGTTCATCTCTCCATAAACCACAAGACATCGACATCATTCACATGATATTTAACATGTACATTTGATGTTATGCATGCAATTACATACAAAAGAGGTGGAGACATTAACACATGCTGACATGGGAGATCAGAAAACTGCACCATTTATCCACCAGGCTGAAGGTATCCAGGCAAGATTCTATGACTTAAGTATGAATATTCTGCCAAAGGTAGAAGGTTTCTTTCAGCCCAAATTATGATATATTTTCATATTGTATGCAATGTGCTGTCTGATTTTTAAGCATGGAATATCACCTAAACTAGATATGAACTTAATCGATAGGTGTTTAGATTATTCTTAGATCCTAGACAAATCTGTAAGCTGACTGTGCTTTTGGGAAGAAAGTCATTTTGCACATATCTTTCTGTGATTCACTTTTAACTCATACCCAGATATGTTTGATACATCACAGTGGTATTTGCAGAGTAGTTCTATGGATATATCTTGGATAAAGTTTGTATAAGAAGTAAAGTGGCTTAAGTAATCACTCTATTTCTCTAGTCTTTATATAATTACCGTCTGTGTTAGCCTTTATCAATGGTCAAACATTTTTACACCCATCAGAATTGTTCAACCTTTACACATACCAAAACTTGACAATGTGACATTAAAGATCTATCAAACACCCCTTTCAATTTTAAATATTCTGGTAAATCTTAATAAAGTCAGCCTAAAAGATGACGTGCATTAAAAACAGCTTCTTGGTTCCAAGTCTAAACAAACAAAAAATAAAACACATCTCGATATGTTATAACAATCAAATGTATTACTTGCCTAATGCTTTTTCGAAGTCAAATGACATAATGACGACTTGACGTCAATAAATTTTAAGAAAAAATGAGCAATTACTGCGTCATCTTTGTCCAACCATACATGATCACATCTATCTGCTTGTATCATGCTAATAAAAGAGAGACAAAAGTTGAGCAAATATGAACAGACAGACAGACAACAAACCGTGGATGTAGAAGACAAAAGGCCATCCACCAGCAAACCCGTACTGACACAGTAAGCCTGACGTCAGCATGCCCACCACTGTTCCAATTTCTGTGGCTAGGATAAATAATAATAATAATAATAACAATAACAATAATGATAATACTAATATAATCATGATAATACTAAAGTAATAATGATAACAATAATACTAACAATAACAATAGTAACAATGATGTTGATAATAATAGTAATAGCAATAATACTAACAATAATAATGATAATAATGATGATGATGATGACGACGACGACGACGACGACGACGACGACAACAACAACAATGATACTAACAATAATAATAATAATAATAGTAATAATGATAATAATAATGATAATAATAATATAACAAAAATAATAATAATAATAACAATAACAATAATAATAACAATAATATTACTGTTGATGATGATGAGAAGAAGAAGAAGAACAACAACAACAACAACAACAATTATTTTAATAACAAATTTCTCATTGTTGTTTACAGACCAGCCGACCGTGAAGAACCATATCAGGGCTATATCTATCTGAAAAAGTGCACGATACCTCACTGAAAAAAAAAAACTGGAAAAAAATTAAGTGCACAAATCAAGGCATTTGCATATATACTCTAAAGATTTGTCCCTGGCACTGACTGTTCCTTCTAATTTATTACCAGAGGCATTCAAAACATAAACCTGACGACAGATGCACATGTAACTAAGGACACTAAAACGCACATAAAAACTGGCCTACCTTTGTGCACATCACAGTTCCTTAAAGGCAAAAATGCGCTTGATATATTATGTACCCAATTATCAATCCTAAAGGAAAATAAGTAAGGCTTTATGGAACACATACACGTGAATGGATCAGCAAGGCAGAAAATGATAGGAAGAGATGAGAGAAAGCAAAGGAGCAAATCAGAAACAAACTAAGTGACAGAAAAGGGAATTTTCTTACACAGAAATTCCAGAAGGGGAATACTATTTACACTGAAAGAGCCTACAGCATTCCCATGGGGGAATTAAAATTTTATAATAAGAAAATAATAATAAGGGCTGAATAATAACAAATCAATAGTAACAGCAACAAATTACAACTCACTAATGATAAAAAAAAAAAACAGCAACAACACACTCAATTGAATTGACAATGACAATGAATACTGAGGAGGAGGAGATAATAAGTTTTATTTATGTACCGAATATGTAACACCCAGTGAAAAAGCCACATGGAAAGCAGAAAGTGCTTTCTTAAATCACTGCGTGGCTGGTTTTGATTGGTCTTGTTCATGAAGTTAACGTTGTCTTGGTCATGTTGGCGTTGTTGTTGTTCTTCTTCTTCTTGTATC
>JAPXFY010000527.1:15000-25000 GCA_030674185.1 Monoplex corrugatus | reverse complement strand
ACAATTACAGTAGATTTTCACACCAAGTTTTGTGTGCTATTGTGGCATGATGTGTTTTACCATAGTACAAAATTTGGTTAAGATTGGTGAAGTAGAAATACCTGTTGCTAAGTTAAAACTTCACTGAAGTGGTGAAAATTTTAAAACTTGATTTTCTCAAAAAAGCTGTTTGCTGTGTTACACACTTCAAACACCCATAACTTCCTTATTTTTAGGAGTCATCATCATCATCATCATCAGGTGCCCTGCTGCATGGTGTTGTAGAGCATGGACTTCCAACCATCTCAATCTCTCGTTGCCCCCAGCATCTCCCCCACCCTCTTCATCCCCAGCCACTTTGCAAATCCGTCCAGCATTCTCTCCCTGGGTCTACCTGGTGCTCTCTTTCCCTCCAGCTTTCCCGTTGTGACCAGGTGCTCCAAATCCCCCTTCCTCATAAAATGGCCTATAAATGTTGCCTGTCTTTTCCTAATCTTCCTTATGGGTGATCTACTTGTGTCTGCCTCCATCAAGATTGTCTCGTTTGTTTTCTTTGCTGTCCATGGAACTCTCAACATTCTTCTGAGAAACCACATCTCGGCTGCCTCGATCGTGCTCTGGCTTTGCTTGCTGACTGTCCACGCCTCGCATCCGTACAACAGTATTGGTTCTATATAACATTCAAGGACTCTCTTTCTGATGTTAATTGATAGGCATTTGTTGGTAAGAATGCTTTTCGTCTTCTTGAATGCTGTTTTGGCTTGGCCGACGATTCTGCCAGCTATTTCCGATGTTCATCTGCCGTCTGATGAAATGACCGTTCCCAGGTAGTTGAACTTATTAACCTGTGTCAAGGTTGTGCCATTTGTTTCTATTTTGCATGAGGGGATTTCATGGTTTTTACTGATCACCATGACTTCAGTCTTCCTGCTGTTTAGTTCCAACCCCTTACCTTTGCTTTCTGTTTCTAGTATATTCACATGGTTTTGTAGGTTTTGTAGCACGGTGTCATCTGCGTACCGAATGTTGTTTATCATTTTCCCTCCAACCTTTAATCCAGTGTCTTCTTCTAGGTTTCTCATGATGTTTTCGCTATATAGTGAAAACAGATCTGGTGACAAAACACAACCCTGTCTGACTCCTCTTTTGATGTTTTGAAAAGAGCTTATATTGTTCTCTATTCTCATTGCAGCTGTTTGTTCCCAGTACACATTCCTGATTATTCGTAGATCTTTTCCATCGACATTGAGTCTCTCCAGCTGGTTGATCAATTCATCATGTCGTACCCGATCGAAAGCCTTGGTATAGTCAACAAAGCATAAATACAAATCCTTATTCATCTCAATTGACCTCTCTATGATAGTTCTTAGGATGTATATGGCATTAATAGTTCCTTTCCCCTCCACAAATCCACACTGTTCTTCTGCTATTTCTCTTTTGATTCTATTCCTTGTCCTCATCATGATTATTCTTAACAGGATTTTTGTTACATGACTCATCAAACTGATCGTGCGATGGAGTTCGCATTCTATAGCCCCTGTCTTCTTTGGAAGTGCAATGAAAATGGATTTTGACATATCTTTGGGGATTTTTCCAGTGTCATAAATTTCATTAGGAGGACTGTTATTTTTTCTATGCCAAATTCCTCCAGGGCTTCAATCATCTCTGTAGTAATGTTGTCTGGTCCTGGGGCTTTTCCTGGTTTCATCTTTTTCAGTGCTGCTTTAACTTCACCTTTCATTATGGGTGGTCCTTCAAAGTTCTTTTTTATAATGTGTTCTTCGTTTGTCATCCTCAAAAAGGTCTTTAATGTACTCTCCCCATCTGTCTAATATTTTGTCGTTTTCCATGGTAAGCGTGCCACCTTTCGATTTTAAGCAACAAGTTGATGTGCATGTATTTTTCCTGTGGATAATTTCTTCAGTTCGTCTGTACATACCTTGAGGATCCATTTTGTGTCGTTCTTCTATCTCTTTGCATTTTGTGTTCAGCCAAGCTTCCTTAGCTTCATTGCACCTATACCTGATTTCTTTGTTTATCTTCCTGTATATCTCCTCGTTTCTCTTTTAGGAGTAGAATAATAAATTTCGTATGAAAAGAAAGTTAATAATCTGGACATTTGAAAATCATAATATCCTAAAATCTGTTATTTTCACCTTACGACTCATTTTGTTACAACATATATAAGAAACTCTGGGGACAGCCAGACAGCAGAAGCTCCTCAGAAGGAAAACCCGCGTCCAGCAAGTGTTTCGGTCCTTAACTCCTGACACCATAAGGGGGCCTGGATGACCTACTCGCCTTTTTTTTTCATTTATTCATTTTTTTTAGAAATTTGTCTTCGACCTGGAATCGAACCCATGCATCCTAGATGATAAAGTTTCTCAAGGCGAAGTTACTGTTGTGACGGATGTCTTAACCACTTGGCTATCGGTCACCAGCAACATGTAGCGGAAGTTTAAGCCTTGTGAACTTCACTCTTGTCCCTCCTAGTCCAGATCCAGCTAAATCTCTTTTCTGCTGCTTCTGTCATTGCATTTAGGACACTGGTCCTCTCTCTCCCTAAAATCGATAGCTGCTTCATGAGATCATAGGCTGATATGATATAATATATATCTATATATATATATCTATCTATATACATGTATATATACATACATATGTATATATATATGTATGTGCATACACACACACACACACACACACACACACACACACACACACACACACATATATATATATATAGATATAGATATATAGATATATAGATATAGATATAGATATAATTATATAGATGTTGCGAGACAGACAGACAGAGACTGAGAGAAACGATCACACACAAACTGTCCATTCGTATGTATATTCCGGTATATGTGGGAATTGCAGTAGGGCCTACACAAACGACTTTTTTTAAATGTTGTCATTGGAAAACGAGAATTATATGCGTTTGTATTCCGTGACAAAGACGTCTTGGAATGTTCACATATACGTTTGCTACAGTCTTTTGATCTTCTTGTTGCAGGTCCATTGGGCTAGTAGTTATTTAGTAGTAAACGGTGTTCGGCCAAGCGAGTTGTATTGTCTTCCTACGTTCCTTGTGAATCAGGTTGATAGCTTGGTTAAGGTTGCTCTAGTAACAGTCGCCGTGGTGTAGTGGTTAGCGCAACGGAGCACTGATTGGAAGGTTGTGTCGCTTTAAAAATCGTTATGGGGTTTTTCGCCTCTGACTGGCTCTAACCTAGAGTTAACCATGCTACGGACATTTTTTTTAGGATCATCGCACTCAGGGAGGTTACCTATGCGCTCACCTTTTTTTCGTCCCATTTCCTGCGCCACCTTAATAATGACCACAGAAAGCTGGCACAGGTTTTTTTTTCATTACATTGCGTAGATGATGATGTCGATGAGGATGATAATCATGA
This sequence comes from Monoplex corrugatus, assembly GCA_030674185.1. NCBI lineage: Eukaryota > Metazoa > Mollusca > Gastropoda > Littorinimorpha > Ranellidae > Monoplex > Monoplex corrugatus. Next base: position 21,599 of record JAPXFY010000527.1, on the reverse strand, counting down.
TACTATGGAGTTCCATCTAGGACTGTGACTGCGTGGCAGGGCTGTATTCTATGCTTACTATCATAATATATCCTGGCGTCAACCAGGCCCGAGAGATACAGACACCTGCAATGCTGGTCAGAAGATTTGAGCAACACCCTCAATGACGCATTGGTGAAGTGGATGAGACTCGACTGTGTGGTCCTAGTCTTCCCAAAGAGCCCATAGGAAGCCCAACTTTGAGTAAAAGCCGGTTAGAGCCGAAAAATGCCACAACGATTTTTGAAGCGACTGATGGGGATTCGAACCCACAACCTTCCAGTCTGTAGTCCGTTATGCTAACCATTATACCACGGCGACTTGTTCATGCTATGGACTTATTGGGCAGACTGGGGCCATACACTTGAGTCTTATCTACTTGACAGATGTAGCATTGAGGTGCTGCTCAAATTTTCTGACCAATACCGCATGTGTCATTAGCATAACAAAAGTATAGGGAGTTATATCCCTAGACCGTCTGTTACTATGATCGAAGTAGCCCGTCCTCAGGGAGAGCTCATCTGTTACTTCGATTGAAGTAGCCCGTCGTCAAAGAGTTAAGTGGCGTAGAAAACAGGACCACAAAAAAAAGTGAGCGCAAAGATAATCTCCCTAAATGCGATGTTACCCCCTCCCACCCACCCCCCAAAAAAAAAATCAAAAAGGTCGCTTTTCGTCATCTTCCAGCATTCTTAGCCACAAAGGAGGGTGGACGGCGTACATATACTGGTTTGTATTCCGGGATAAATAGCAACACAGATTATTCTTATTTCTATTGTGTCAAACCAGCCAAATACAAAAAGCCACATCAGGTCTATAACCATTTCAAAACGCATGCATCTGGTGAGAAAAAAAAAAACACGGAAAAGTAAAGTACACATATCAATGCATGTGTACACATAACCTAAGGATGCACACATAACCTAAGGATGCCCACATAACCTAAGGATGCACACATAACCTAAGATGCACACATAACCTAAGATGCACACATAACCTAAGGATGCACACATAACCTAAGGATATGAACCTGGCGTTGATAATTCCGTCCAAATCATCACCAGAGGATTTTAAAAAAACAAAGCTGAATATAAATGACCCAAATTACCAAAAACTGGTCCTGCACAGCACATTTCTTTGGAGATAATTTTTTAGTCCGTGTAAACTTGACCATGGAGGTTTTCTCTCCAAACCTACGCACAACAGTCGACATAAACTAAACTCTGGTAAAGATTCATATGTAAAGAGCTGAAAAAAAATCTTGTCGCATTCTCGTCCACACACACAACACACACACCACACACACACACACACACACACACACACACACACACACACACACACACACACACACACACACACACACACACACACACACACACACACACACACACAACACACACAAAACCACACACACACACACACACACACACACACACATACGCACGTGCGCACGCCAAACACATACACGCACACACAAAATTGCGCGCATGACACACACACACACACACACACACACAAAATCGCGCGCATGACACACACACACACACACACATAGCTTGCAGTTTACTGTCAATTTTCTCCCTTGAACCTCGTCGTGACCACTGCTGTTGCTGGCACCATCAGGGAATTCCTTGACCTGGAAAGATGACACAGTAGAATTCACCATGGCAACCAGAGCGACACTGAGGCTAGCCCTTGAACTGGAGATGATGAAGAAGCCCAGGGATCCCAACAATGCCAAAACATGGCGTGCAGGTACTTGGCAGGGGCAAACTGTAAATGTTAGGTTGTCATCATGAACATTTGGAAAAAAAATATGAACACGTACTTAACTGATAGGCACACGGCAGGGGCAAACTGTAAATGTTAGGTTGTCATCATGAACATTTGGAAAAATATATGAACACGTACTTAACTGATAGGCATATGGTAGGGGCAAACTGTAAATGTCAGATTGTCATTAGAAACATTTAGAAAATAAAGATAAAAATATGAACACGTACTTAACTGATAGGTACATGGCAGGGGCAAACTGTAAATGTTAGTTTGTCATCATGAACATTTGGAAAAGAAAAAATATGAAGGCGTACATAACTGACAAAACCAGACAGGCACACATTTTCGGTCGACTGGCCTTTGCCGAACGTACGTAAAAGACAAGAAAGAAACAACACCACATCACCATTATCAGTATTGTGTAAAGCCCTGCAGTATCATGGTTATAACCATTCTCAACGCCCTTTGAACTTGAAAAAAAAACTGAAATATAACTTATCGATACACATATCAGTACATTTGAGCAGAGAAACTAAGGGTATCACCCTGACGTTGACCACTCCGTCCAATAAATCACCAGGGCCCCTGCTCTACCAACCACCCCCCCCCCCCCCAACAAAAAGAAACCTGAATGCATATATGAACATAACTAACTACTTCAAAACATACACAGAACTGGTCTAAATCACCTAGAATTGTCTCCGTACACAGCACGCCTCCCTAGAGCCATAAATCCTTTCAACACATGTACCCAATCATCAACCTCAACAGAAAGTATGGAAAGTTTTATAAAACATACTGGTGAATGGGCCAGTAAGGCAGAAAATGATAGGAAGAGATGATTGGAAGCAAAAGAGCAAGGCAGAAACAAAGAGTAACAGAAAAGAGGGTATTTCTGGCACAGAATGTTCAGAAGGTGGGGATACTGTTGATACTGACCCCTGGCATCCCGACAAGGATAATATATCATCATCATCATCAGGTGCCCTGCCGCATGGCGTTGGCGAACATGGACTTCCAACCAACTCTATCTCTCGTTGCCCCCAGCATCTCCCCCACCCTCCTCATCCCCAGCCACTCTGCAAGTCCGTCCAGCATTCTTTCCCTGGGTCTACCTGGTGCTCACTTTCCCTCCAGCTTAAACTGACAGGGGAACAAGAAAAATCAAAACAACCTCTGACTATTTGGTCAGTCAATATGGCAATGTGGTTAGCGCAACGGACAACTGATTGACAGGTCGTGAGTTCAATCCCCTACTGTTGCTGTTATTGTTGTTTAGAGCCCAGCCGACTGAGCAGAGTCATAGCAGGGCTATAACCATTTCAAAACATGCACCACACTTCAACAGGGAAAAAAAGAAAAGAAAATTAAGTACACATGTCAATGTATTTGCGCACATAATCTAAGGAGATGCCCCTGGCATTGACCACTTTGTCCAATTTATCACACACGGGGTTTAAAAAGCATACCTGAATAAAAATTTAGACTTTACTAAGGACACTAAAACATACTTAAAAACGGGCGTATATTACCTAAAATTGCTTCCGTATATCTCATTTCCCTAGAGCCCAAAATACATTTAATACATGTACCAAGTCATCAATCCTAAGTACGTAAGACTTTATCGAACACATACGGGTGAATGGACCAGCAAGTCAGAAAATGATAGAAAGAAATGACATACAGACATACAGTTCTGTTTCTTTCTCAAGATGACATCTCTACGCTCGAAATGAATTCCGTATGCATTGATGCCACTAGTGCCTCGTGATTGTTTGTTATTGTTATTGTTGTTTGAAGCCAAGCCGACTGGCTAGAGCCATACCAGGGCTATAACCGCCTCAAAACATACACGACTTCAACAAGAAAAAAAAAGAAAAGAAAATTTAGTACGCATATCAATGCATTCGCGCACATAATCTAAGGAGATGCTCCTGCAGTTGACCATTCCATCCAATTTATCGCAGAGGAGATTTAAAAAACACACCTGAATACAAATTTAAGCATACTAAAGGACACCAAAACATATATAAAAACGGGCAAAAATTACCTACAATTGCTTCGCATATTTTACCTCTCTAGAGCCAAAAATGCACTTAACACATGCACCGAATTATCAATCCTAAGAAAAAGTATGTAAGACTTTATCGAACACATACAGATGAATGGACCAGCAAGGCAGATAATGATAGAAAGAAATGACAGAAAGCAAAGGAGGAAGAAAGAAACAAACAGAGAGGAAATTTCTAGCACAGAATTTCCAGAAGGTGGGGATACTATTTATACTGAAAGAGCCCCCGACATACCCACGGGCGAATGCCATGTGATGGAGGAGATCCAAAATGATCACGGCACAAGCCTTAGGTCTGCTCATAAACTCATGAGCTGATCAAGTCTAAAGACCCTATCCAGCCTAAGGGTTGTGCATATTATATTAGTATTTGCATCAGTCTGTCATTTAGAATAATCTTGGCTACGTTGTACGTCATGACATAGTATATCTGTGTATCTCGTCTTCAAAAAAATAAAAGAAAGAAATAAACCAACAGAAATAGAAAAAAAAGACTGAATGAAGACAACTAGCCACTCATTATAAACTCGTCTCACTTCACAGAAACCCTCCACAATCAATACTATGTATAACCTCAGCTGCCTATCAACATAATGAAAATCAATCAATCATACATACATGTACATGCATACATATATACATACATACATACGTACGTACACACTTTCGTACATTCATACAGACGTACAGACGTACATACATACATACATGCATACGTACATACATACGTATATACATACGTACGTACATACATACATACATATATACATACATACGTACATACATACATACATACTTACATATATACATATATATATATATATATATATATATACATACATGCATACATACATACATACATGCATGCACACATACATATGTACATACATATATACATACATGCATGCATACATATATACATACAACATACATACATACATACATACATGTATACATACTTCATACATACATTCATACATACATACATACATACATACACACATACATACATACATACATACACACATACATACATACATACACACATACATACATACATACACACATACATACATACACACATACATACATACATACATGCATACATACATAAGGCATGGGAATTAATTATAGAGAAAAAAGGAGACAAAATAAAGGGAGATCCAGATGTAAGCTCCTGCGAGAAAATGTTGAAAATGGAGAACTAAACCTGTGCAATCTGGTGCTCTTTCTTTGCAAAAAACAAACAAACAAAAACAATTTTTCAATTACAAAAATGCAGTAGAATTAATAGACCAAACCATGATATTAAAATGATAATGGTGTTTACATGGCCCACGTGTATATCTGGTAAACAACCAATGAAGATGCATTCATTCACAAACTCTCTCTCTCTCTCTCTCCCTCCCTCTTTTTCTCTCTCTCTCTCCTCACTCACACACACACACACACACACACACACACACACACACACACACACACACACACACACACACACACACACCAAAAAAAATATTTTTCCTTTTATGTTTATTCACACGATCAGCCCTAAAATGAAGGGACAGTTGTTGCTCAGTTTTCTATAGGTTTTAATCACATTTCACATCTGACTTCTACAGTTCTGATTGCAGTAAAGTAGATGTAAACTATATCATGAGTGTCCATATTGACTTTAGTTTTACAACAATCGCCTGTGTTGATGTTGCATTCATTAACAGCGACACGTTCTGAAGTCATGCAGACGGCAGGCTCTGCGTACGCTGAAACAGGTGACTGATATCTTTTGCTCCCCCGTGTATATTTTTGGCGCGGAAGTTTTGACATTTTCGGCCAAAAAGCTATTATTTTACTTTTGGCAGAAATTTCGTTTTCAGAGGACAGTTCCTATGATATACACATACACACACACGTACACAATTCAATGCTACTTGTTAAACTGATGTAGGACGAGGATGTGAAAATAATGTCTCCATGTTTCCCTTAAGACATTAGTAGGCACTACGTTATTGTTACTGTTATTTTTGTTTAAAGTCCAGCCGACTGCGTGGAGTTTTATCAGGGCTATAACCATTTTACAACATACACAATACTTCAACAGGAAAGAAAAGGAAAAGAAAATTAAGTTCACATATCAATACATTCGCTCTCATAATATAAGGACATGCCCCTGGCATTGACCATTTCATCCAATTTATCTCACAGAAGGTATAAGAAATACACCTGAACACAAATTTAAACGTAACTAAGGACACTCAAATTTATATAAAAAAATGGGCCTAAATTACCTAAAAATTTTCTGCACATCTCATTTCCTTAGAGCGAAAAATGCACTTAATACATGTACCCAATTATCAATCCCAAGAAAAAGTACATAAGGCTTAATCTAATACATATAGGTGAATGGACCATTAAGGCAGAAAATGATAGGAAGAAATGACAGAAAGCAAAGGAACAAGGCAGAAACAAAGAGAGTAACAGAAAAGAGGACATTTCTAGTACAGAATTTCCATAAGGTGGGGATACTATTTATATCTGCTGTTGCATCGTGTCATCATCCCCCCCCCCGCCCTTCCTACAACGTCCACACTGGTTGCAGGATTAGATGACGATGGTGATAAAGATGATAAATACACTAATCTGTGAAATTATGAAATTGATGGCAACACCATATCTCTTGTTGGTTCACTCATCATCATCAAGTGCCCTGCCGCATGGCGTTGGCGATCATGGA
>JAPXFY010000527.1:5000-7500 GCA_030674185.1 Monoplex corrugatus | reverse complement strand
GTGGGCCACTGTTTTGTCTCCCAAATCTTCTGACAAATCGATGTTACACGAGTGACCAAATCATTCCCTCCATGTTTGAGCAGCTCTGCTGGGATATTGTCTGCTCCAGGTGATTTCCCTGCTGGTAGGCTGCGGATGGCTTCTTCCACTTCTTCTCTCATCACTGGTAGCGGTGAGGATTCCCTCAATGGTGTTGAGTCCCCCTGAAACAAACTGTCATCTGGCTGTATTGGGTAGTTGTATAGTTCTTGGCAGTACTGCGTCCATCTGTTCAGAACAGCGGAGCTTTCTGTCAGCAGCTCGCCTGAGGTATCCTCGATGACTGACGATCTGTTTTGCTGCGTCTTGGTAAGGTTTTTCAGTGTGGTGAAGGCATGTTTGCTGTTTCCTTTTTTCATGCCTTTCTCGATGTTCTCACACTGGTTGTTGATCCATTGTTCTTTGGCTTCAATCATTTTCTTCTTTACAAGGTTGTTGGTTTTACGATACTGTGCGGCTTCTTCAGGGCTGGAGTTTTTCGTCTTCTTCAGTGATCTTCTGTTGTCGCAGAGGTCAAGGATGTCATTTGAGATCCATGCTTGGTGTTTCTTCCTCTGTCGCCCCAGTACCTCCTCTGCTGTTTCGCGGACTGCCTCACCAAAGTTGTTTGTGAGGTCGTTGATGTCGCTGTCCAGGAAGTTGAGTGCCGCGAACCGCCCCCCGAGCTGTGCCTGGAATGCCTCTTCTATCTCTGGATCTTTTAGCTTTTCCAGGTCAAACTTGATGCGTGGCTGCGCAGCTTGGTACTTCTTTTTCAATTTGATCTTCATTGTGAGCAGCACGAGGTCGTGGTCGCTGCCTATATCAGCTCCAGGGTATGTCCTCGTCTTTGCTTTATTAATGCTTGATTTGAAGCGCCGCGGTGTGAGGACAAAGTCGATCTGGTTGTGAGTCTTTCCGTTCGGCGCATGCCAGGTTGTTCTTCTTGACAGTTTGTGGGGTAGAGGGTGTTGGCAATGGTGAGCCGTTGGGTGCAGGCAAACTCCAGAAGGCGAAGTCCCCTGTCATTAGTTTCCCCTGTGCCAAATTGACCCACTGTTCCAGCCCAGTTTTTGTAGGCATCTGGGCCGACTTTGGCGTTGAAGTCCCCCTGAACTATGATGATGTCTTTCCTGGGGGCTTTTCCGATGGTGTCTTCTATTTTCTCATAGAATTCTTCAACCACCTGGTCTGCTGATGATTCTGCTGTTGACAGGCGTGCAGCTCATGATGCATCCAATGACTTCTTTGCGTACGATGAAAGCTACGCCATTTTCATGTAGTGACTCTTCGCCACTGTACCACATCTTGTGCCCTTCCTCTGTGATTGCTTCTCCGAAGCCTGTCCATCTTACTTCCGATATACCCACAATGTCCCATTGGTAGCGTCTCAGCTCGTGTTCTAGTTCTTTTACTTTGCCGCACTGATGGAGTGTACGGACATTCCAGGTTCCAATGGTAGCTTTTTCCGTTGGCAGTTTGAATGATGTCTTTGCCCCAGTAGCTGACTTTTCACTTCCACCCTGGTGCTTGTCAGTGGTAAGCGCGGTCGTTTGTAACCCGGGCCCCGACCGATCCGGTATGTTGTTGGCTATAGTGTCTCTCATATCTTTTCTGTGGGCTTAGGTTAATCCTTGGTGGCGCCAATCCCCTCTCCAAGTCTCCTGCTGTGACAGGTAGTACTGGGCTACAGCTTGCCAGTAGCAGACCTATTTGTATATATATGTGTGTGTGTGTATGTGTGCTTGTGTGTGTGTGTGTGAGTGTGAGTGTGAGAGTGTGTGTGTGTGAGTGTGTGTGTTTTGTGTGTGTGTGTGTGTGGTGTGGGTGTGTGTGTGTGTGTGTGTGTGTGTGTTGTTTTGGTGTGTGTGTTATGTGTTATATATATAAATATATATACATGTATATATATATATATATATATATATATATATATATATATATATATATATATAGATGTGTGTGTGTGTTGTTGTTCTTGTTCTTGTGTGTGTGTATGTGTATGTTTTTTTGTGCATGTGTTTTTGCCTGTGTATGTGTTCTCACGCATGTTTTTGTAGGGAGTAGTCGGAATCTCTCGATGTTGGCCACCTCGTATTGTGAAATTTGTTAAAAACACGAGTAGACCTATGCTAACTAAAAATCCACAAGTTTTCTGTATACATCTGTTATAGACGATGGGGTGCGCAATGTCCTAGGCCTAAACATATCCTGGATAAACAGTCATATACCTACAGATGGAAAAACTCTTACTGAATATAATGATATTTGCAGAAATCCTGAACAACCGAAATGAAGACATTGATTCATATCAAATGCTTGATCCATCTTGAACAATGTCCGCTAGAATTAGTGCGGAGGATAATTAAAATCAAGAAAACCTCACCATTTTAATTAGGTTTTATTTATCGGCATCCATCTGAACCTTTTATTTGAAAAAATCTGACACCTAATGGACACCGTTACTCTGGAATGAAAAAAG
>JAPXFY010005272.1:5000-15412 GCA_030674185.1 Monoplex corrugatus | reverse complement strand
ATATGCAGGTTTAAAAAACTTTTGTTTATGATCCCCATACACGGGGCCCCTGTGACGTTAGTGCATATGGAATTCTTTCCCGAGCGCAGAGACGTCATCTTGAGAAACTGAAACTAAAAATAAATTTGCTCTGTTTTTTTTTGTTTGTATTAAATGCGCGTTCTGATTTTTTTTCTGGTTCCTGTTTGTTTTAAACATGGGCAGTCACACTTGTTTTGAATTTCGTATTTGCTATTCAGGTTGCCCCCCCTTGGCCCTTTTCATTTCTTGTGATATCAGAACAGTGTTACAAAAAACTTTTAGAATGTAATTTGGGGGCTGTGGTCCTGTCTTTTGGGCTGAGTGAAATGTGTGACTTCATTGACTAAAACTGCGTTGGGGGTTTGGTCTAAAATACGCCTCCCGGTGTGTTTTTGGGGAGTGTGTGTGTGTTGTGTGTGTGTGTGTGTGTGTGTTGTGTGTTGTGTGGTGTTGTGTGTGTGTGTGTTTGTGTGTGTGTGTGTGCATCCCGTGTATGTGTGTGTGTGTTTTCACTTTCTTAGTTAAACCTGCTGTGTATGTGTGTGTGCTTTCCCGTGGGGTGTGTGTGTGTGTGTGGGGCGTATGTTTTCCCGTTTTGTGTGTGTGTTTTTTTATTTTAAAGAAGTAAAAAAAAAAAGTAACATTTGTGAACTTGCTACTTGTCAGCTGTAGTACTCTATATCTTGATCTATCTGAAATAAAAGTTTGTCATGGTATATACAAAAACCATGTCACTGTATGTCTGTGTACTCTACATCTTTTATCATACTTGAAATAAAAGTTTCCTATGGTATATACAACAATAGTGCCAATATATGTTTGTGTGCTCCATATCTTGATCATATTTGGAATAAAACGTATTTAATGATATATACATGAATAGTGTTAATTTATTTTTCTACAGATGTAGCTGCGTGGGCAAGCATGAAGAACCAATTACAGTACATTGCTGATACAAAGTACATTCCATGCATTGATGACAACAAATGACAATAATCACACCAGGAATGCCTGGATGCTTGGAACATGCCACGTTGATTTGGGATGCCATCCAAAAAGCAAGAACAGAGAAGAGAGACATTGACGTAGTTTGGCTTGATCTGGCGAATGCATATGGATCAGTTCCACACGATATGATCCAGCTGGCTCTTGAAATGTATCACATCCCAGAAAACATCCGAACAATGCTGAGGAAGTATTTCCAAGGGTTCTCAATGCGGTTCTCTACCAAAGAATACACCACGGACTGGATAGACCTAGAGGTGGGCATTGCAATGGGCTGTGCAATCTCTCCCATACTGTTCGTGTTGGCAATGGAAGTCATCTTGAAAGCTGCAATGAAGAGTTCAGGTCCAGTGAATCTGGGAGATGGATACCAGATGCCTCCTCTGAAAGCTTTCATGGATGACACAACAGTCTTGTTCACGGATGAGGAAGAGACACACCAAATCTTAAAGCAGCTGGATGAGCTGGTGGCCTCTTCAAGAATGAGGTTCAAACCAAAGAAATCCCGAAGTCTCTCACTGCGAAAAGGAAAAGTGGCAGATTCAGTCAAATTCATGGTAGCCAACCAAGCATCCCCACTGTCACAGAAGAGCCAGTAAAAAGTCTCGGAAGATGGTATGATGACTCCCTGAAAGACACACAAAGGGGATGTGAAACCAAGCAAACAGCAGAAGAAGGCCTGAAGAAAATAGATAACTGCGGACTGCCAGGCAAATACAAAGTCTGGTGTCTACAGTTCATGCTGATACCAAAGCTGCTGTGGCCACTGCTAATCTATGACATTTGCACCAGCACAGTGGAAGCAATGGAAGCCAAAATCAACAAATACACAAGAAAATGGCTCGGTGTCCCACCTGGTCTCACTGATGTTGCATTCTACTGTCGTCAAGCAATGCTGAAGCTACCTCTCAAATCCATAGTGGAGGAATACAAAGTTGGAAAAGCAAGACTGTTGAGCATGCTGGAGGAATCGAAAGACAATATCGTGAGATCAGTTCAGCCAAAGCTGAGAACTGGCAAAAAATGTGTGTGTGTGTGTGTGTGTGTGTGTGTGTGTGTGTGTGTGTGTGTGTGTGTGTGTGTGTGTGTGTGTGTGTGTGTGTGTGTGTGTGTGTGTGTGTGTAAAAGAACATATGATAGCTGGGTTTTGTGCGTATGTTTAGTCGGTAGAGGCAGGTCCATACCTGCACTAAAATCACTGTGAAAAGCATGGATTTCAATGTTTGTTTTGTTTTGCTTTTTGTTTTTCAAACTCATACTCAGATGTTACTGAAATGTTTGTGATGTGACATTCATGACAAAATTAAGATAGACTGACTTCTTTGTTTTGAGTTGTTTTTGTTTGACTTGAGCAAGTGCTACAAGAAAGAGAATAAAATATGAACTCTGTGTGAGACTACCTTCAGTGTGTTGTGACCCAATCTTGGCATGGTGGATAGAACACTGACTTGTAATAATAGTATTTTACTGTTTTCAAAACAAAACACAAATGGTACCACAATGATAATAGTAAATACTATCATATCTGTGTTAACAAAGAAATACTTTCCACATGACCTATATATTTTGTTTTACCTTTTATTTTTATATATTGTTTCTGAAGCACCATCCTACAATCACATTTTTATCACATCTCAGTCTAAAAAAATTGTATCGGGTAAGGGGGAGGCAGAATATCTCAGAAGTGCACACACATTCACTCAAACAAAACAGAGAGTAAAAAAAGAGAAAAGAAAAGAAAAACAAAACAAAAAAACAAATCAAACGAAAACATTAAAACAAAAAGCGATTGGGCAAGTCACCTCCAATACCCAAACATCCACACACTATGTGCATTTATAACATTGACGATAGCAGAATCTATACCAATGATAATTGAATGAATGAATTTCACAGCTATTGTTCTTCTTTGTTTCTGATTGTAAAAAGAAAAACAATGTCCATAGTAGGCCTATTTCAATATATGAATGAAGTAACTACCTACCTACCTATCCGCCCACCTACACACACACACACACACACACACACACACACACACACACACACACACACACACACACACACACACACACACACACACACACACACACAACACACACACACACACACACACACACACACACACGTCTTCCCTAGCACCGTCTAATATCACTCATAGTGAACAGACGTTAAATCAAAGAACGAACGTCTTCCCTAGCATACAACACTTTTCTCATACTCCCATCACCTATTCTGTACACGTAAAGGAGAAACTGTCAGGAAGGAGAGGAATCTTACAAACAGCAAAGCAGATATTTCCATATCTTCAATATTCTCCCCATTACTGGCATCTTCGATGACAAGTTCATCTGAGGGTAGCAGAGGAAAACCAGAAGCACAAATAAAAGAAACAATAAACTTATCTAGCATTTTCACATTTAGAAGATTGTTTCACTAAACTAAAAGCCATTCATGATTTATCTGTTTAGTTAAGACAGGATTGATGGAGTGCTCAGATGGGTGTGTGTGTGTGTGTGTGTGTGTGTGTGTGTGTGTGTGTGTGTGTGTGTGTGTGTGTGTGTGTGTGGTGTGTTGTGTGTGTGTGTGTGTGTGTGTGTGTGTGTGAGTTACAGTTGCAATTAACAGTATGAGCCAAAGTGACAAATATATGTTCTGTGACCATTTCACAAGGCATGGAAAACTCTGTAATGCTAACCCAAGTGATATTAACTTAAGTGACCATTTCACAAGGCAAGGGAAACTCTGTAATGCTAACCCAAGTGATATTAACTTAAGTGACCATTTCACAAGACATGGAAAACTCTGTAATGCTAACCCAAGTGATATTAACTTAAGTGACCATTTCACAAGGCAAGGGAAACTCTGTAATGCTAACCCAAGTGATATTAACTTAAGTGACCATTTCACAAGGCAAGGGAAACTCTGTAATGCTAACCCAAGTGATATTAACTTAAGTGACCATTTCACAAGGCATGGGAAACTCTGTATGCTAACCCAAGTGATATTAACTTAAGTGACCATTTCACAAGGCATGGGAAACTCTGTAATGCTAACCCAAGTGATATTAACTTAGTGACCATTTCACAAGGCATGGGAAACTCTGTAATGCTAACCCAAGTGATATTAACTTAAGTGACCATTTCACAAGGCAAGGGAAACTCTGTAATGCTAACCCAAGTGATATTAACTTAAGTGACCATTTCACAAGACATGGGAAACTCTGTAATGCTAACCCAAGTGATATTAACTTAAGTGACCATTTCACAAGGCATGGGAAACTCTGTAATGCTAACCCAAGTGATATTAACTTAAGTGACCATTTCACAAGGCATGGGAAACTCTGTAATGCTAACCCAAGTGATATTAACTTAAGTATGTGACACATATGATTACATTGTTCAGATTCAAATAGATATGAAAGCTGACATCAGGATTCACTAGTCAGTGAATGAAACATAAAAAATAAACATTTGCATAAGTCTAGCAGACTAAAACATACAGCAATGAACCTATGAAAATAAGATCACAACACAGTGTTCTTACCAAATCTGTAATCTGCCATGTTCAGGGCATCAACAGGGGCAGCACCAAACAGATTGGACTTGACATCTCTACACAGAATTTACATAATTCAATTCAGATACATGAATGTTTTAGAATCCAACAAAAATACTGATCATTGTTAGATGTTAAATAACACTGATCTCTTGACGAAAGACATACCTGATCAGAACTGAACATAAATTCCTATTGTATTATTGAAGTTTGACTGTGAGTCCTGTACTGTGATCATTTCGAAATATTTGAAGTATGCATTATCCAATAACGACTATGTATTATATTCTGTGTTGGTATAATGTTTATAATGTGTTCACACAAATTCTTGTGATGTGAGTCTGTTAAACTCATTTATATGTTCCTATTGTATTATTGAAGTTTGACTGTGAGTCCTATATTGTAATCATTTCAAAATATTTGAAGTAAGCATTATCCAAGAATGACTAAATCACTTGAATGCTTCTATATCTCATTTCCATAGAGCCAAATATTCTGTGTTGTATAATGTTTACAATGTGTTCACACCCCTTCAAATGGGGCTTTGGCCTTACTGAATAAATTTCTGATTCTGATTCTCTTTTTCTGTAACTTTTTGGATGTACATTGTACTTTATGAAAATACACAATTGATTATAAGCGTAATAATTTGAACGCATATCGGTTTTCTGTAGCCTTTTGCAGTTAACGCAATTGCTTTTATTCTATTATGCATTTTTGTCATTGCTCTTTGTCAAAAAGATGTTTTGTTTGAAAGTAATCATCTTTTTTCCATCACTGTTCTACTGTCCTCTTCCCTATGGAGGCAAAATTAACCACGTACAGGTGACGTGACTGCGGCGGTCAGTTGTTGTTATTGTTTAAAGCCTGGCCGCCTGCGTAGAGCCAAATCAGGGATATAACCGTTTCAAAACATACACAATACTTTAACAGGGGAAAAAACGAAAAATAAAATTAAGTACACATATCAGTGTATTTGTGCACATAATCTAAGGACATGCCCCTGGCGTTGACCACTCCGTCCAATCTATCACACAGGGGATTTAAAGATCATACCATAATACAAATTTAAACATTCCTAAGGACACTAAAACATATGTAAAAACGGGCCTAAATCACTTGAAATTGCTTCCTCATATCTCATTTCCATAGAGCCAAATATGCACTCAATACATTTACCCAATCATCAATCCTAAGAGAAAGGACGTAAGACTTTATTGATCACATACAGGTGAATGGACCAGCAAGGCAGAAAACGATAAGAAGAAATGACAGAAAGCAAAGGAACGAGACAGAAACAAAAATAGTGACAGAATTTCCAGAAAGTGGAGATACTATTTACACCGAAGGAGCCTCCGGTATCCCCATGGGGGCAAAGCGGTCAGTTTGAGTCTGGCCATGGACATTTTATCTGCTCCAATGTCTGTACCGTTCCTGTGGCAGTAACCCAGTAACCCCAACGCCGCTCATTTCTGTTCTGGCAAACTCTCCAAAACTGGATTACTCTGAGATCGGGGCTTGATGAATCTTGGACAATATTTCACAGAGCGATGATGATGACGATGAGAACGGGCATGATAGTGGACGACACTACGGAGTGCTATTTTGGAGTGATACTGCCTGACAAGGCTGTACTCTGCCACTAACTTTCGGTATAAAACCTGGCATCAGACGGACCCAAGAGATACAAACACCTGCAGGATTGGCCAGGAACTTTGAGTGACATCCTATACGACGCATCATTAAAGGAGATGACACTCGAATGCGTGTTGCCAGTGCCCCCAACGAGTCCATACCACATTCAAATCTTTTCCGTCATAAGGGTCTGTTTATTTTGCTATGTTTCAATCAACCGTTTTGTGTTGTTTTTTTTTGGGGGGGGTTGTTTGTTTGTTTTTCTGTCCTAGGGGTCTATTATTCTGCAGTATTTCAATCAACCGTCCTTTTTTTTTCTCATTTCTGTCATATGGGTCTGTTTATTCTAACCGTTTATTTCTGTTCTTTTCTGTCACACGGTGTGTCTTAGCATCTTAGCAAAGTCGAAGCTAACAGTGCCCATCTTCCAAGTCGGGGTTGTTTGATGGGTTCATGCCCGACAGACGGCAGGTTCTGTTGGGTTCCATGGTTACCAGTACCTGATGACCTCCTTTGACCTGGGTTACATGGTTACCAGTAGCTGATGACCACCTTTGACCTGGGTTACATGGTTACCAGTAACTGATGACCACCTTTGACCTGGGTTACATGGTTACCAGTAGCTGATGACCACCTTTGACCTGGGTTACATGGTTACCACAGTAGCTGATGACCACCTTTGACCTGGGTTACATGGTTACCACAGTAGCTGATGACCACCTTTGACCTGGGTTACATGGTTACAGGGAACTGATGACCACCTTTGACCTGGGTTACATGGTTACCAGTAGCTGATGACCACCTTTGACCTGGGTTACATGGTTACCACAGTAGATGATGACCACCTTTGACCTGGGTTACATGGTTACCAGTAGCTGATGACCACCTTTGACCTGGGTTACATGGTTACCAGTAGCTGATGACCACCTTTGACCTGGGTTACATGGTTACCACAGTAGCTGATGACCACCTTTGACCTGGGTTACATGGTTACCAGTAATGATGACACCTTTGACCTGGTTACTATGGTTACCACAGTAGTGATGACCACCTTTGACCTGGGTTACATGGTTACCAGTAACTGATGACCACCTTTGACCTGGGTTACATGGTTACCACAGTAACTGATGACCACCTTTGACCTGGGTTACATGGTTACCACAGTAGCTGATGACCACCTTTGACCTGGGTTACATGGTTACCAGTAACTGATGACCACCTTTGACCTGGGTTACATGGTTACCACAGTACTGATGACCACCTTTGACCTGGTTACATGGTTACCAGTAACTGAGACAACCTTTACCTGGGTTGCATGGTTACCCAGTAGCTATGACCACCTTTGACCTGGGTTACATGGTTACCACAGTAGATGATGACCACCTTTGACCTGGGTTACATGGTTACCAGCATGATGACCACCTTTGACCTGGTTACATGGTTACCACAGTAGCTGATGACCACCTTTGACCTGAGTTACATGGTTACCAGTAACTGATGACCACTTTGATCTGGGTTACATGGTTACCAGTACTGATGACCACTTTGACCTGGGTTACATGGTTACCACAGTAGTGATGACCACCTTTGACCTGGGTTACATGGTTACCAGTAGCTGTTGACCACCTTTGACCTGGGTTACATGGTTACATAGTAGCTGATGACCACTTTGACCTGGGTTACATGGTTACCACAGTAGATGATGACCACCTTTGACCTGGGTTACATGGTTACCACAGTAACTGATGACCATCTTTGACCTGGGTTACATGGTTACCACAGTAACTGATGACCACCTTTGACCTGGGTTACATGGTTACCAGTAGCTGTGACCACCTTTGACCTGGGTTACATGGTTACTAAGTAGCTGATGACCACCTTTGACCTGGGTTACATGGTTACCACAGTAGCTGATGACCACCTTTGACCTGGGTTACATGGTTACCACAGTGGCTGATGACCACCTTTGACCTGGGTTACATGGTTTCTAGTAGCTGATGACCACCTTTGACCTGGGTTACATGGTTACCACAGTAGCTGATGACCACTTTGACCTGGGTTACATGGTTACCACAGTAACTGATGATCACCTTTGACCTGGGTTAATGGTTACCAGTAGCTGATGACCACCTTTGACCTGGGTTACATGGTTACCACAGTAACTGATGACCACCTTTGACCTGGGTTACATGGTTACCACAGTAGCTGATGACCACTTGACCTGGGTTACATGGTTACCTAGTAGCTGATGACCACCTTTGACCTGGGTTACATGGTTACCAGTAGCTGATGACCACCTTTGACCTGGGTTACATGGTTACCACAGTAACTGATGACCACCTTTGACCTGGGTTACATGGTTACACAGTAGTTGATGACCATCTTTGACGGTTACATGGTTACCTATATTGATGACCACCTTTGACCTGGTTACATGGTTACCTGTAGCTGATCTCCACCTTTGACCTGGGTTACATGGTTACCCCAGTAGCTGATGACACCTTTGACCTGGTTACATGGTTACACAGAGTTGATGACCATCTTTGACTGGTTACATGGTTACCTGTAGCTGATCTCACCTTTGACTGGGTTACATGGTTACCCATAGCTGAACCACTTTGACCTGGGTTACATGGTTACCACAGTAACTGATGACCACCTTTGACCTGGGTTACATGGTTACCACAGTAATGATGACCACTTTGACCGGGTTACATGGTTACCAAGTTGATGATCACGTTTGACCTGGGTTACATGGTTACCACAGTAGCTGATGACACCTTTGACCTGGGTTACATGGTTACCACAGTAACTGATGACCACCTTTGACCTGGGTTACATGGTTACCACAGTAACTGATGACCACCTTTGACCTGGGTTACATGGTTACCAGTAGTTGATCTCCTTTGACCTGGGTTACATGGTTACCAGTAGTTGATGACCACCTTTGACCTGGGTTACATGGTTACCAGTTGTTGATGATCTCCTTTGACCTGGGTTACATGGTTACCAGTAGCTGATGACCACCTTTGACCTGGGTTACATGGTTACCACAGTAACTGATGACCACCTTTGACCTGGGTTACATGGTTACCAGTAGTTGATGACACCTTTGACCTGACTCCACAGATACCGTGGAGGGGTCTAAAAGGCGGTGATAATGTACAGCCACAGTAGGGTTGTGTGGTTTTCAAACTCCCTTTTATTAACCCTTTGACTCCCGCACCCTTGCCACCAACTGCAAAAACTTAACCCTTTGACTCCTTCATCCTATTCACAAGCTTCCTGTGCAGGAGTCAAAGGGTTAAGGTTTTGCTTTGCTAATATGGTTGACGATGAGGATGCTAGTGGACAATGTGTGGGAGTCAAAGGGTTAAATAAAAGGGGGGTGGCGGGTGGTTGGGTGTGATGTGGGAGACTGTTTCCTATTGACTGGAGAGAGGTGTGTGTTTGCCAGTGTCTTGTCTGTCTGTGACAATGCGCGTTAAATTTTATTTCCATCAAAGCTTCTGCAAGGTCGCGGTGACCATTGAGAATACAATATCTTGATTTTTCGAAGTAGTCTTTCTTTTTGTTTGTTTGTTTGTTTGATGTTTGTTTGTTTGTTTGTTTGTTTGTTTAACCTTTCACTCCCGCCCCTCTCCACAACATCTGCTCGTCAAACCATGCTAGCCAAGCAAAAACTTAACCTATGACTCCCTCACCCTATCCACCAGCTTCCTGCAGGAGAAGCTGGTGGATAGGGTGAGGGAGTCATAGGTTAAGTTTTTGCAGTTAGTGGATAAAGTGCAGGTGACAAAGGTTAAAAGGGAGGTTGTTAGAATGACTCCACAGTCTTGTTGAGACTGGCTTTGTTCATGCATTAGTTTTTTTGTTTTTTGTTTGTTTTGTTTTGTTTTTTTTGTTTGTTTGTTGTTTGTTTGTTTGTTGTTTGTGTTTGTTTGTTTGCTTGCTTGTTTTTGAAAGACAGAATGACGAAGCAATGACCTTGACATACGCTGTGCAGAAATGATACAGGTTGTTTATAATGGAAGGGAAAGATGGTGTCTGTGAACTTGCTGCAGCACAGCTCATTAAAAAAACAAAAAAACAAAGCAAAAAACGAAACTACACGAGAACCACACTCGTTCATGACTAGCTACCAGACGTCAGTACGTCAGTACTCCGCGATATGTATATGCGTCGCCACCGTATCA
>JAPXFY010005271.1:0-15415 GCA_030674185.1 Monoplex corrugatus | reverse complement strand
TCGCCAAGTTTCCCTTAGCTTCATTGCCCTATACCTGATTTCTTTGTTTATCTTCCTGTATATTCCTCTTTTTCTTTGCCCCCTCCTTTCCCCCATCAAGCCCAAAATTTCATTAGTCATCCAGCTTTTTTTTTGCTTTTCTATTTGCCTTTTATGATTTTCTTCACAAGCTTCTTTTATCGAATTTTTCAACTTTGTTCATTGTTCCCTCACTGTCACCAACGTCTTCCAGAGCACTGAATTTGTTTTGAACATTACATTAAAAATTTTTGACGTACATTTATCTGTTTTAGAGTCAAGGTTTAGTTTGATGTTGCTTTGGTCTGTTTCCTTTTCCTCAATTTCCCTAAACCTTCCCACTACGGATTGTGGTCACTGTTGCAGTCTCCCCGGGTAGGTTTTTAGACATTAAAAAATTTTTCAAAATCTTTTTTTTGATCAGGATTAGTTAATCTGTTTTTGGTATTATCTCCTGGACTCACCCAAAATCCATTTTCTTCTGTTAGGTGTCAAACCAGGTTTTCCCTACTATGAATCATTCATCGTGCCCATTCTACAAGTTTTCCCCCCCCCCCCCCTTTCATTTTTGTGTCCAAGGCCGAGGTCCAATTTAATCCTCCACCCTACCCTTTCCCCACTTTAGCATTAAAATCCCCCATTTGACTGAAAACTTCTTGTTATTTACACTGGATTTTGGGCCATCTCTAAAACTTCGTGAAGTTGTTGATGTCTTCCTGAGTACTTGCGGATGTTGGTGCATACACCTGTATGATGTTGATATCAAATGGTTTGCCTCCCAATTTGACCAGCAAAACTCTGTCAGACACAGCCCAGTATCCCTTAACTGCTTTTGATTTGTCTTTGTCCATTATGATGCCTACTCCTCTTTCATGTGAATTACCAGCATATCACTGTGTATTCTCCTAATGTTATCATGCCTGCTCCCTTCCATCTCACTTCCCCTAGTCCTGAAATACTGATGTTAAGCCTTTCCATCTCCATTTTGATGATGTTGTCTAATTTGCCCTTCTGCAGCAGTGTTCTGATGTTCCGTGTTGTTATTTTGGTGTTTCTAAGTTTGACTTTGGGTTTAATTTTGGTCGCAGTAGCTGGCTGACGGTCTGGTGTCACCTGCGCCGCATGACAGTCCCTACCAGACGAAGGTGCTCCACAGGAGCACCTATTAACGTCGTTAACTTCATACATCTTTCCTTTGTCCAAGGCTGTCCTGGGGAAAACTACGATGGTGGTTTCCCCTTGCCTTCCATCGGTTTTTATTACAGGGTTAACTCTCTTAGCCTTACTCTCTCCCGAGATGTCCACAAGGCAGTGGAGCTATTTACCCATAGCTTGGGCACAACGTAGGGCTTGCTGATGGAGAGGCTATGTACTGACAGGAAGAGACTTATGCCCACTGCTCTTCTTTTCGCATAGCTGCAAGCAGCAGTGCTAGCCAGCGGTGTAGGCTGTGAAAGTGAGAGGTGAAAACGGGACTCCTTTCAACACTGCCCAGATTGGTGCAATAATCAAATGGGACTTCTAATCCAAAGGTCTGGTTTTGATCCCACCTAGATACCTCCTGCCTGTGGATAAATGAGTGCAGACATTTCAAATCTCACTGGTCAAAATGTGTGGAGACCTGTTAGTGCCTAAATCCATCGTGTGTACGTACACTCACGCAGAACATTAAATACGTGCGTTAAAGATCCCGTAAGTCAAAATCAGTGTCTTTATTATAGAATACTCTTCAGTTGAACTAAATTCTGGTGTGGATTGAGGACGATAATAGATTGTCACAACAGTGAAGACAGATTTTGAATATTCTGAAAAGTTCGTGAGAAAGTGCGGTTACACACCTGTATAACAAGTGCTAATTTTATACATTTTTCTTCATTTTCTTTTGTCTTAACTTTGGTGCCATGACTTTAAAACCTACGCATTAATGACTTCTCAAATGGCTTCACATTTGATCCAAACTTCGAAAAGTTCCACTGGGAAAGAGCCAAGAATTTTTTTGCAAACACACTTTTGTCACAAACAGGGACACGTACAGACACACAACTCTCTCAGGTCAATGTACAACAAACTTTTTTCAAACTAGATAAACAGATTTATAGAAATGAAAACAAAGGCAAGATGTATTCAAGTCTAAAAGAAGTGAAAAATAGAGAAGATTTTTGTTTCATACAACTGACTATGAAATTGATTGAAACTTCACAAAAATACATTTTTCACACAAATATAATAACTACAAATTACAAAAAGAAAAAAAAAGACAGAAAAAAAAGAAAAGAAAAGATAGGAGCATCAACAACAACATCAGTAGCAGTAGCAGTAACAACAACAAAAACAACAACAACAACAACTACTACTACTAACTACAACAACAACAACGGGTAAACGATCCAAATGAAAGCAAAGTTGAACTACAGTTTACATACAATCCTAACTAACAAAAAACAAAAGTGTAACCGACTCGTGTTCACTACTGGTGATCCAATGGAGGACAGAACAGCGTTTCCTCTAAAGAAAAAGATTTGTTTATAAATTATGAGAAAGACAAGCTAACTATTCAACAGCTTCATGGGTCTTGGTGGTTATTTTCTGGAGTAGAAAAAAGTGGCCTACAGTTCACATCCTTACCACACAAAAATAAGCCTCGTCCTACCTGGGTATCATTGTTCACGCAGCATCTGCTCGCTATACTAGATGTAACATCAGGCTGTACATCTAGATTTGTAGGGTAGGAGCTGTACAAATTTAACAATACACCTCAGAAATCTTGACGGAAGAATGGAAGACAAAGAGAAAAAAGGATGAATACAAAAGATACACAAGGAAATCAGGAACAGGTGCAATAAAGCTAAGGGAGTGTGACTAGAAAGAAAGTGCAAAGAAAGAGAAGACTGACACAAGACAGATCCTAAGTTTATGTATAGAAACATTAATGAAGCCCACAGGAAAAAGATGTGCACATCAACTTGGTGCTTAAAATCTAAAGATGGTATGATTATCATGGAAAAAGGCAAAATATTAGACAGATGAGGAGAGTACATTAAAGACCTTTTTGACGATGACAGGAAGGAAGAACACATCATAAGACAGAAAGATGAAGGACCATCCACCAGGAGGAAAAACAAACCCTGGTCAGATTCATCACCAGGTGTAACCTGACCATGTTTACGGCAAATGACAGAAGAAGCAGAAGAATAATTACCATAAATTGAGCAAAATGTCTTATTTTACGTACCTAATGCTAATTGATTTTTTTCCTTTTTGCTTGCATCGAATTGCTGTACAATACGTAAGAAATAATATATGACTATTCTCATACACGTGAAGGATTTTTGTTCTCTGTATAACATAAAACATGACTGTACGTTTACAGAGAAGGCTATCAGGCACAGCTCACCAACCTGTACATGCTTTCTTTTTTCTCTTTATCATATAAAGGCGTACACATGTATACATACGCGTTTACGCGCATACACGTGTGCCGTATATACATATAAATGTCATATATACGCACTCACAGACACACACAATCATTCACACATACACGCACATACACTTTCTTACATACTGTAATATCCACAGCGCAGATCATAAATGTTCTTGCATGGTTAGAACAAACAGAGAGTGGCCTTGCATTTTTGTTTCCATATTATTGAGAACCACAGCACTGACAGAACAGTAACGTGCTATGATGGCTATGGCTCAGCCAAAGGGTAGGCCTGCAGGTTTAAGTCCGCTTGTGAATTGATGGTGGACGTGGCCAAGCGATCCCACAATGAGCACAATCATTTCACATAGATAGCCCCATGTCGCCTATTCTTTGATACAGTGGAAGATACTTGTTATACTTGTTTTGGTGGCATTCATTACTGAATACATCAAAGGGGACTGCCACCTCTATGAGTAAACAAGTCTTGTTTCTGTTATCAATCACACACGGATCTGGCCTTGTGTGCACAACACTTTCAAATGAAGCATTTAAACTGTCGTCAAAATGTGAGGGTTTAATGACTGACTTTGAGTGTGCATTGACCGTGATTAACGTGACTGACTGCATTTGTAATGATGTTAAGTATACAGAAACCATACCTAGCACATTGTTGTGGGAACGTCTGTGGGTAGTAGATATGTAGACGCACATTACACTCAGGTAGTTGCAGTCTCGGTTTCACCACGGAGTTGACAAGTACGTCATTCAGGGATAGGTTGGTCAGGTGGCAGAAAGATAGGGAGTGGTTGATGTTGTCGATACATGCCAGTTGTCTCTGGCACTCCAGTCCCTCTGTCTGCCCTGTAGCCAACTGCGCTTGAAGCTGATGAAAAATATCTTTGGTTGGAGAAAGACAACAGAATCCCCTTATTGTTTTAGCATCTCATAATGTACATGTACCAGGTAGACCCAGGGAGAGAATGCTGGACGGACTTGCAGAGTGGCTGGGGATGAAGAGGGTGGGGGAGATGATGGGGGCAACGAGAGATAGAGATGGTTGGAAGTCCATGGTCGCCAACGCCATGCGGCAGGGCACCTGATGATGATGATGAATGTACACGTACAGCTGGTGGTCAGTGAGATGGAGCTGTACTCCAAGCTTTACACAAAGCTTGTTCAGTGGATCCACAGGGATTTGCGCACGGTGACCTCGGACACCTTGACCAGTCCTCTTTTGTTGTTTATCTTGAAGCGGGCAAAATTTTGTTCTTCAGTGTCTTCAACTGTTGTTGTGCATTTGCGTTTTTGGTGAGGTAAGTGCAAGTAATGACCTGGTGGTGTGTCTGGTCTGCTCATCATTAGTGTTCAGCACACTCAACATGAAGGACAGTTTCTTGGCGTAGTACATGGAGCGTGAATGGAACAGTCCCATACCACCCTCACTCCATGGACTGAACATGAAGGATCAGGTTGAGGACTTGTTCAGGTCCTGCCAGCTTCTCACATGAGAGATGATAGTGTCCTCAATAGCGTCCAGCACTTTATATTTGATCGCCTGTAGCGTGATAGCCACTGCTAGCGGGGCTACATCAATTTTAGCCATGATGTCTTTGAAATCACTAATGATCTTGTTCAGCTGCTCTTCTTCAGATGTTTCTCTGAGGTTGATCTGATGGCCCGGGTATAAGTAAGAGTGCTCCTTGTCAAACATGGGAATGGGTAAGTCCTGGACATTAAGTTGAGTGGAGGCAGTGCTGTTAGCATACACACATACATGCATACATACATACATACATACATACACACATACATACATATATACATACATATATACATACATACATACATTATATATATACATACATACATACATACATAATCATACATACATACATACATACATACATACATACATACATACATACATACATACATACATTTGCTGACATCCATCAGTCTGAAAAATCTACGGGATTGCACTCTGGTGTCTGTATGGAAAGCATTGAGTTTGTGCTCCTGTCAGGCATGTAGAGACCAGATCTCACCACCATTCAGAAGAGTTCTCACGACGCATGCGTAGTAGAACTATACCTTGCTCTTGGTCAAATTGTTGTTGTCTCATATCCTCTTGTTCAACCTGGACGTAATAGTGGTGGCTGCCTTTCTCATGCGCTTGTTCAGCTCAGCATCAAGATGAAAGCGTCAGAGATGATTAAGCCTAGGAGAACGAAGTCGTGAACAACATCTAACTTGAAGTCAGGTGGAAGGTCCACATTTTGTTCCATAATCTGCGTTTTTATGAGGCTGATGGTGAGACCAAATTGTTAGCCAGCGTCACTGCAACAACTTACGAGTTGTTGAGGATTCAGTGCCGAGTGAGTAGTAATCACTGTGTCGTTCTTAAACAAAAAATCTAGTAGAAAGTTTTGGTGAACTTTGGACTGTAGTTTTTTCCTGAAAATATTGAAGAGCTTTCCATCCCACCTGGTTCAGAGGTAGATACCTACCAGAGCAGATCAGCGTACTTCAGTAGCACAGCAAAAATATCCCAAACAGCGTATTCTGAGGACACAGCCATGTTTCACTCTGCTGCTAATGTCAAAGATGTTGAGCCATCAAAGACCACTGTGTCCTTCATATTTCATTAAAAGACTTGATGGTGCTCAGAAATCTAGGCGGACCATCAATCTTGGGAAGGATCTTAAAGAGGCTGCCCATTCTGATAAAGTTTAAGGCCTTTGTTAGATCAATAATGTCCATAAACAGCAGTGTCTTCTGTTCCCTGCATTTTTGCCGCAGCTGCCTAATAGAGAAGATCATGTCTATGGTAGATTTGGTTGCTCTAAAACTGCACTGTGATTCTGGGTAGGCTCTCTTTGCGAGTACTTGGAACCTCTTCAGTATGGTTCAGGCGAAAAACTTCACGATGATATTGAAGAGTGAGATGCTGTGGTAATTATTGCAATTACTCCTGTCCTGGATACCAAAAGCTCCTCTCACAGCCTTCATAGATGACGCAGCAGTGCTTTCATCAAAGAAGAGGAACACACAATCTCCCAAAGCAGCTAGACAAGGTAGTCAACTCATCTGAGAAGAGGTTCA
Organism: Monoplex corrugatus; assembly: GCA_030674185.1. Classification (NCBI taxonomy): domain Eukaryota; kingdom Metazoa; phylum Mollusca; class Gastropoda; order Littorinimorpha; family Ranellidae; genus Monoplex; species Monoplex corrugatus. Next base: position 8,868 of record JAPXFY010005271.1, on the reverse strand, counting down.
AACTAAAGAAAGCATGGAGCCTCTCGCTGAGGAAAGGCAATGTAGCTGAAACTGTAACGTTTACGTCGCCAGTCAGTCCATCCCAACACTTACAGAGGAACCAGTCAAAAGCTTGGTATGATGACTCCCCGAAGGATACAAAAATGGAAAGGAAACCAAGCATCTGGCTGTTGACAGCCTGCAAGTAACAGAACAGTGTGGCCTTCTTAGTAAATACAAAGATTGGTGCTTGCACTTCATATTGATCTCAGAACTCCTTTAGCCTTTACTATACACGATATCATTACTAGCGAAGTAAAATCACTGGAAGTCAAAATCAACGTATACGCAAAACTGGGCAAAACTGAAGCTACCACTAAAATCCATTCCTGAGGAATACAAGTTGGAAAAAGTCAGGTTTCTCAGCATGCATGATGACTTGGGAGATAAGGCTGAGTTCAAGCCAGCCCAAGCTAAGGCCTGGGAGATAATGGATGCAGTGAAGGAATGCCACATTGTCAGAGAAATCATAGGGAACACTCACACCAATAGGCAGGGAGTGCTATCAATAAAAATTGAATGGTGGTCAAAGGCCAATGGAAAGGCAAAATCTTGCTGATAATACATGAGACAAGGAAAGAAAAGTTTACCAAAAGAATGCGGCAGACAACCCAGGAAGGCAAACAGAGGTAATGGATGATGTGGGAAAGATGCACTCCGAAGAAGTCGTAGCTGGAATGACCAGTGGCTATGGCTCTCTCAGAATCAGTTTCATCCTCAGATCTGTGTATGACCTCCTGCCTTCGAATGCAAAGCTGGTGATGGAAATCGGACAACCTTGCGTTTCCTCTCTGCCTGGGCAAAAAACAGTGGAAAATGTCGAAAGTTCATGCAAGGTAGCGCTAACCCAAGAAAGGGGGTGCTAGCCCAAGAACGGTACACATGCAAACTCAATGAAGTGTTTCAAGAGGCTGCACAAGCGATCAGTACTGTCATCAGGAAAAACAACGTGCCACCAGAAGCTCTGACAACCTTCTACACAGAAGTGACGGCAAACTGAGGTCTGAAAAAGTTGCGATATTCAGAGCATGGAAGTGACATTTTCTGGATAGAGCTAACAATTGAGAGTACACAGCATATCTCTCATAATGGGGGGGGGGGGGGACGCCCAGACAATATCAGCAAGAGTTTCATAAGACTGGATATATAGTTCTTCACTCCCTTTCATCAAACCAAATGATTCTCATCAATTTCACCATGCTGTTGAAAGTAGAATGGAAGAAGCCCATATCTAAAAGACTGACATATATGACATTCTGGCCAGCAATTTGGGCAACTCCAGCTTTCAAGCCAAAGTGCTCACCATAGAACTTGGAGCTTGGGGTTGATAGGCACATGAATCTATGACTTCATGAAACAGCTTTCAAGTGCTGGGAGAGAGGACCAGAGACCTAAATGCAGTTGCAGAAGCAGCTGAAAAGAATTCCAGCTGGATCTGATAAGGAGTAATTTCATAAGGCTTCAAATTCCCGTATATGGTGCCAATGTCTGATAGCTGAATGATGAAGATATCTGCAAAAAGATTGGAATAAAACTTTATGAATATGAAAACGATGTCAATGAGAAAGTTTCATTCTCTCAAATATACATATACCATGTTTATAGGTCTTGATGTGTTCGTGGAGTAAAGAATGGCACATCCATAACACAGACTCTATGCGCCATTTTCAGCCACGAAACACAGTTTGACTGTGTTCTTTCTGTCTTCTTCTCGTTTTCTTCACTGCTACATGGTTAGATCACATCTGGTGATGAGTGTTGTTTTTTCCCTCAGTTCCTGCCAGCTGCCATTACTGTCGTGGTCAGATGAGTTGTAGTCACTCGTCTCTGTTCTACTGACACTCGACTTTTCTTTACACAAACTAATCAGTTCTTTTGACACAGCCAAGGACTCAAGATTGATATTTTGAGTTCAATGCCTGCCCACAACAATAACAGTTGGCCTGTTTGCTGCTCATCCTAATGTTTCCATCATTCTGATGATGTTAGTTTAGTGTTTGATAGGTCCCTTCTCCACCCGTCACTGTTTTAAGACTTTGCTAGTGCGTAGGGTTTTGTGTAGGCTCAAGGAGTCTGCCATATAATTGCTGGCAGACTTGGATGTAGCATGCATGGAATTTTCCACGTGCGATGAATCCCTCTTGAACAAACTCCAAACTGTTGGTGATACTTTGTCCAATGCCACTCATTATGTACAGACAAACCATTGCCAGTCGGCCCATGATTAGGGCACAGATACTCGTCCAAGCCTATTTGACAGCTAACCCCCACATATGAAGGCTGTCTGCCATCTGCCACCTACTGTCTGCCATCCACCACTCATGACCCAATGAGTTAGCCCTTTTTCTCAGGTGTTATTTTTGTGAAAATGGATTTTTTAATGCCCAAACACATTGTGTGATTTAAAAAGGTTTTATTCGCTGATCTGTACATTGCCATAGTTTCAACAATACATAAGGGACTGGACAAAAAAGAATAGCTTAATGCTTGTGCTACTCCCTCCCTCCACACACCACAACCCCCCCCCCCACACACACACACACACATACACACAACAGGTTTAACTATGGGATGACATTTTGTTTGCTTGCCCAATTTGCCACACTGCGACAGTGCTTCTTTCCAGTTAACCTTAACCATAGGAATCCCGCACCCTGCCCAGCATCATCCTGTATTGACAACCATGCTAGCAAAGCAAAAACTTAACCCATTGGCTCCTCACCTTATCCACCAGCTTCAGCAGGAAGCTGGTGGATAGGATAAAGAAGTCAAAGAGTTAAGTTTTGTCATATGGTAGATAGGGTGCAGGAGTCAAAGGGTTAAAAAGGCGTTATGCGGGAGTGTGATTGTTTCATATGACCACAGAAACTGTCTGTCTGTCTGTGTTTATGTCTTTGAGAAAAGTGCGTGGACACGGTTTTCTCAGCTCATTATGGCTGGATATGGGAATAATAGTATGGTGCTACATAGTTCCATTTTGGACTGAGATTTATGACAGGACAGTACTCTACACATACTTTCATGATTCATCTTGGCATCAATCAGGCCTGAGAGATACAGACACCTGTCGTGCTGGTCAGGAAATTTAAGCAACATCCTCAATGACGCGTCTTTAAAGTAGATGTGGTCTTCCCAAACGATCCCACAGCATGCTCAGCTCTGGACAGGAATCTGTCACGACTGTAAATTCAAACGATGCTTCTTTGTACTGATGGGAGTCAAAACTGCAGACATCCCAATCTGTCGTCCGTTGCATTAACTACTTCTCATCGCTGTGGTGTGTATAACATTGTATTGATCCAATATTGTTGTCAGACTTTGAACATTTCTTTTTGGGGTGTGTCGTTCAGTTTGGCAGAAACAACATTCAAAGAAGAAGCAAAACGAAAGAGAGTTGAAAATGAAACCTGTTTAACAGAAGATCGCACGCGTCTTAGCAAAATCCCTGTCTTTAAACTGATATTCAAATGCTTGGCAGAACACTGGGCTTTAGCAGAGAAACTACTGAATACACCAGAGGTACTGTACTAGCGATATCATTTTCTAACTGTTTACTCCTTTTTCCTGTTATTTGTGTATCTATTTATTTACTCACTCATTTATGCATTAATGTATGCATTGCTTTACATTCTGTTGCCCAGTCTTGCAAGTACAGTGTGAGTCGAGTACTGATCAATTGAGACGAAAAGCACCACTTTCCCAGTTTCTTATTTTTTGTTTTTTGTTTGAGCATGGCTGAGCCCTGACTAGTCAGTCCAGTGGTCTAGATGAAGGAATATGCTCCAGAGACTTTTATCCTCTCTGGCATGGATTTTCATTTCCGTCAGCACATAAATTGGAATCTTGTGGTCCCGTCTGGCATGGATGTCTATCTGTCTGAGAAAGCCCCACCTGGCACATGTATTGAAGACCTTACTCCTGCCTGGCATACACCTTCACCTGGATACAGAAAGATGGAAAATATCATCACACATAAGAGCCAGATCCAGTGATTCATGGAAATGGCCTTGTCCTTTCATAAAGGATTCAGCCTGGATTGCGCCAATGTCTTTGCTGCTCTCGAGAGGATTTTTGGTTTAGATCTCACGGTGCCTATGATGGATCCTAATTTAATGAGTTGTTGAACACTTTCTAACTTCCATCCATGTGCAGTTATATCAATAGTGATGGTTGTGTTGTGGCTGGCCATCAGCTTGGTATCCAGACTAGTGTATTGTAAATCAATTTTCCCTCTGGGTAATGTGCAGTCTACAAAGGATTCAGAAATATACAGCACGACTTCTTTTGCAGAAGAGAAAATGACAGCATTGGAGAAAATGCATCAGCATCTCATTAAATTCTATCGTAGGTATAAATGACCAGCTCTGAACCAACATCATTTTGATTACTCTACCTCTCTCAGTATCTGCTTCTCTCCTCACTTAGCAGATATTATGCATCACTTGTACTATCATTGAAGCGTTTGTAAAAGATCCTCAAGCACAATTTGAAGATGATCGGTGAAAAGCTGATCAAGTTTCAGGCACTTTGTCTGCATTTCACTATCTATCAGTTCGCAACTCCAGCTAAAGTTTATTTTAGTTTAAATTCCAATTGTATGCTTTATGTTTGCAACAGAGTTTCCCACAAGCATGATATCAATACTGATGTGTGGATGACTGGATCATTGAAAAGGCAAAAAATATAAGTCATAAGGGAACATCTCAAGATTTGTGTGGATCAATGACAAGGCAGAAAACACAAGTCGTATGGGAACATCTCAAGATTGACAGGACTTGTCAAAACAGTCATGTAAGGCACAGCACAACGAGGAAGAACCAGAAGCAAAGACAAGACAACACCTAAGGCTGACACTCATCAATTCCCTGAGAGAATGAAAAAACGAAAGGCATGGAAAGAGCTGGTTGCCATTTCATCACTGTCACCTCAACAATCAAAGAGACTGCGGCATAGGGAAAAAAATAAACGTATGTATGTGTCTGTACTTGTACTGCACATAAAAAAAGTGTACTTTTATTTGTACTGCACAGAAATGTGTACTTTTTTAATCTGCCATGTCTGTCAGTGGCACTGACCGTCCAATTTTACCACATATACATGACCTTGGAGTCACATTCGATTAGAATATTTCCTTTAAATGACACATTTTCCAGCATTTGTAAAGCTGCTTCTTGAGAACTAGGGAAAATCGGTTCTACTTTCCAATATCTATTCATTAATGTCACTAGAGTATTTGTTTGTGGGTTTGTTTTATCTCTCGATTATACGGAAAGCTGCAAGGAAAGAGAGCACCAGGTAGACCCAATGAAAAAATAGTGGACGGATGTGCAGAGTGGCTGAGGACAAAGAGGGTGGAAGATGTGCTTGCAGCAACACGGGACAGATGCATATGGAGGGCCATGATCGCCAACGGCATCTGGTAAGGCACTTAATGATGATGATGATGACTCTATGGGATCCAAACGTTCAAATTAATACTATATGCCTCATTTTCTAATCTTCAAAATATGAGCATATGTACCAATTTCCGAAACCAATTCACTGGCTTCCCTTTCGGTGTAGAATCAGTTACAAACACTCCTCATCATGCATTGCATTTGTCTCTGAAAAAGACCCTCAGTGACTCTCTACACACAATACCTTTTCTGATTCCAGAGTTTTTGTCTTCCATCTTTCAAACCAAAATATATAGATTCCCTTACCAAGGTTCAACAATAAGGAATGAACTTTGTGTGCGCATTACACATTCAGCGTCAATCACTTTGTTTAAATATACTTTGAAGACTCTTTTTCAAATTATAATTTGTGTTTACATGAAAGAATCAGAGAGGGGGGAGAGAGAGAGAGAGAGAGAGAGAGAGAGAGAGAGAGAGAGAGGAGAGAGAGCTTTGTTGTTGTTGTGCTTGTTGACAACAGCAGCAGTAGAGAATAGAACAGAGAAACAGTCAGAGTTAAATGGAAACAGATTTCTTTTGAAGCGAAAAAACAAAATCGCTATGGTAGACACATTACCGTCAAAATCTTCCACAATTGCTGTAATTACCAGACAATCTTTTTCTGTTTGCATCAGCATTCCATTCACTTTGTATCAGCCTTTTGGTCAGTGGTGACATTATTACAAATCAGAGCTACACGAACATCACCATCAATAACACTGTTGGTCCTCTGAAGTTCAGTGATGTCTGTCCAGGTGTGGAATACATCTATAACAAATCAGATATCGAAATCCTGCTGGTCAATGCATCAGATTGTAGGCATTTGCCAGATTATACAGCACACCAAGGAGTGGTGTACGGGCTGTGTGGGGGTTATTCCGTATACTGCCTTTTGCATATTGAGGTACCACAGGGTATGCTTGTACAGGCTCACATTCAAAGGATTGAGTACTGGTGTGAGTCCATTCGATGGGAAATGAATGTCTTTGCTATGTCTGGTCTACAACGTCTTTTTAGAATGGTGTGTTGTGTTCATTCCCTCGACGAAGAAGTATTTGACTCGGTTGAAAATCATATGTATTTCATGCATCGCAATTTTCCTCAAGTTAGAATTAAAACTGAGGCAATTAGAGACCATGATTTGATTGTCCATTACACGTCAACATATTCTGGGTATATGATAGTTCCAGGATTGAGCATGAACCCATTTACACCCTTCAATATTTCTGTACAACTGAAAACAGTCATTGGGTATGTCATCATGCTGAGTTTTCAGATACACTGTACTCTTGATTATAATAAATTTTTCTGGTTAGAACTGAAGTATAAAAAAACAAATGCTTATCATCAAACAGTCGAACAAGTGTGCAAAAAACATGACGTGCGATCAAGTGTCGTGCCATCATCGTGTGTTCATATTTGTTTTCATATGGAAAGAGGATATCTCAAAGGAGTATACCATGTTTACCAAAAAATGCTATTTTCTTTTCATTCTGAATCTCATCGACCAGAAAACCTCCGTAGTGGATTTTTCAATTGCTCGGTAGATTACTTTTCCAGTTTTCAGACTCACCTGGATTGTAATCTAAAGATAGAGTGTGAAGACGCGCAGGATGAAACAGAAAACTGTCCCTTCAGCAGTCCAGGTTGTCAGGGTTTGGTAGCTTCACGCAACAAGTGTTTTCAATACTTTAACCTTGACAAAAAACCAGGTCACCGAAATGTCGACTGGAACTGTTTGAAAACATGTGGAAAACTAGCTTCACTAAAAACAAAACAGGAACGTGAAGACTTTGCAATCATTTTCAAAAAAAGGCACTCCGTTAATACAGTTATAGGTCTTAAGTCAGGCTGGGAATCTGTTCCTGTCATGTACAGCATGCTTCGTAAATGGTCTGACAATACTGTAATGTACAATATGGATCACTTCTCTCTTGATGGTCCATACAGGCCTTCAAGGACAGTAAAGGTTGTATTTTTAAGGAACATGAGGGTTAGCTTTGGCATGTCAGGGGCACTGTTTACCAGATGGGTGTGTGAATCAAAACCACATTCACAAAACATTATTCCCATCCAAAATGTTGCCTTTCCTGATTTGCATTCACTTCAACCCATTTTCACACAAACAAAGCAAATCTTGTTCCATTGCCCGGGTAGTCATGTGACACATACCCTTTTGTCATGTGATACAGGCAGTCATTGTGGACTGATTATATATCCCAGATATTGCTGGATGTTGATTATGAGTACTCTGAACGAAGCATCAGCTCCCTTTGGAAAAGGTACTGTATCTACTGTTGCCATGTTTATATGCATTGAAGGTATAACAACAGTGCCATACACACTAGTGTGTGATTTTAGACAGGACTGTCCAGATAACAGTGATGAATTGTTCTGTGTTCACTCTTGTTATGGATTTCTGTGCTTCAATGGCCAGTGTGTACAGCACAGCCAACACTGTAACAGAGTATCAGATTGCCTGGATGATTCTGATGAAGTCAGCTGTACTGAAAGCCGTACAGATCTTTTTCGGAAGAAAGACGCAGATAGAAGTCAACGACTTTTCATCAACCTGGATGGCACAGGTTACTTCACTCAGCAAGTGATGAAAGCTGATGACTCTTGTCCTGATACACATTACTGGTGCACAGAAGACTGGATGTATTGTCTCCCTATCTACACACGATGCAATGGATTTTCTGACTGTTTGTATGGAGAGGATGAACAAGATTGTGAGACATTGACATGTCCTGGTCTTTTCAGGTGTCGAGCTTCCAGTGTTTGTGTGCATGCAGATCATCTGTGTGATGGCAAGGATCAGTGCCCACAACGAGATGATGAATGGTTATGTAACTTGACCTGTCCTGGAGGTTGTCAATGTCAAGGTCACTCTTTCGTGTGTCCTCAACCTTTCTCAGCTGATCAATTCCCTCATCTTCGCTATTTAGATGCCACAGGCTCAGGAATGACAATGACTAATATCAGTACCAATACATACCTTCTTCGACTGAGTCTCTCAAAGTGTTCCTTAGTTGATATACCACACATAAAACTTTCAAACTTGCAGCATATCGATCTGGCCTGTAATCAGTTGAGAAGTATCAATATGAACGTGTTTACTGAACTAGCAAATTTAAGGACTCTGATTCTGACAAACAACCCTCTTTTGTCAGTGACAGGAAAACATTTTCATATTTATTACCAACTAAAAACAATAGATTTATCACAAACACACTTGACTACATTTAACAATGAATATGTTATGCATTTACCTGAGGTACAACACTTGAATTTATCTTTTTGTGCCATTAATGCCATTGGACGTGTAGATTTTAAAAATATCCCAAAACTGACAGTATTAGATTTAAAAGGAAATCCAGTTAACACCTTTAAT
>JAPXFY010005270.1:12500-15417 GCA_030674185.1 Monoplex corrugatus | reverse complement strand
CCAGGCACAGCAAGGGAACGTGTTTTGGCTTTTGCATACAGCCCACACTAAAAACCTCACAACAATAACAAAAATTCAACATTATAAAAGACAAATCCGTCGGTCATCACGGAATCGAAAAAAAACACACGCACACAACAACACACACACCACAACACCAACACACACAAAACCCCACACACACACAACACACAAAACACACACACCCCACACAAACACCCCTCCCACACATACATCCACACACACACAACACACACACCCCCACACACCCACACAAAAAACCCCCACAAAACAAAAAACCACACACACACTCATCACGCGACGTAGCATACCCCAACCCCCTCACCCGCCCCACCACTCACGCACACACAAACACACAAAACCACACACACACACACACACCCCCCACACCCCACACACACACACCAACACAACACACACACCCCCCACCACACCCCCAACAACACCCCCCCCCAAATCCCCAAACCCAACCCCGGGGGAATTAAAACAGTTTATCAAAAAACCCAGAAATAAAAAACAGAAAAAAACAAATTTTTCCTTTTTAACCCCCAAACCCCGGGGTTTTCCCATAACCCCCCCTTTGGGATTCCCGCGACTGGGAAAAAAACAAAAACAAGAAAAATACCCCTCTTATAAATTTTTGGTTAAGTAAGCATCCCCAGGGTAAGAAAAAAAAATTGTAATTAAGAACGAAGGGTATGATGAAAATCACAAACGCAAAAATTGCTGTCGTTGTTTTTCCACCCATAAAAGGCTTCCGCTTGAGAAAAGCTATTAACAAAAATGTTTGATTGGTCATTAAAAACGTTTTACAGACACAGCTTGTTCATGGACGTACATACAATTTTAACACAAGTAGGATCGACCGTCTTTCCCCCCGTTTTAAAAGAAGGCCCCCAAACCCATTTGAGCCCAAAACTTTTTTTTGGGAAAACCCAGGTTTCCCCATTTAAACCCCAAAACTCAGGCCTTTAATTGTAAAAATTAAAAAATTTATCATGGCGTGAAGGTTTGTCAAACCCCAAAGGTTTGGAAAAAAAAAAAGGCAACGGGGCCCCCCCCCTCTTGTATACCACCAATGTGAGACACAATACTTGAACAAAGTCGGTGGGACTGTGAGTTTGTTGTAACCTTTTATTATTGTTAAAGAACTACATTCAAAGCTTTTACAGAGCTGATGACTCTTAGTGTTGGGTGAAATTTCCATGGTGAGATATAAGTGCTAGTTAGGTTCTGCAATGGTCATATCTATTTTTTTTCCTCACTTGTGCAATGGTGGTATTTCATTGTTATTGAAACACTGCACTTTAAGAGCATTTTCAGTTACTCGAGCTTGATTTTCTTGGCGACGTTTTATCTGCATTAAACTTTTTACAGACTTTGTTTTTTGGGATCGTCGCAATAAGGAGGTCACCTTTGTCTTCACCTTTTTTGGTTTTTGTCCCATTTTCTTCGCCATCTTTATGGCCACAGACACTGGCACTGTTTTTACAATGCGATGATGATGATGTCGGCGAGGATGATAATCATGATGCATGCCATGGAGTTTCATCTGGGATTGAAATTGTGTGACAGGGCTGTAATCTACGCTTACTATCATGATATATGGTGGCGTCAACCAGGCCCAACAGAACCAGCCCGAGAGACACAGACATCTGCGGTGCTGGTCAGATTTTTTAAAATTTTTTTTAGCAACGCCCTCAATGACGCATCCGTGAAGCGGATGAAACTAGACTGTGTGGTCCCAGTCCTCCCAGTGAGCCCACAGCACGCCCAACTCTGGATAGGAGCCGGTTAGAGCCGAAAAATCTCACAACAATTTTTGAAGGGACTGATGGGGATTCGAACCCACAACCTTCCAGTCGGTAGTCCGTTGCGCTAACCACTACACCACGGCGACTGGTCTTTACAGGCTTAACAACTCTTCTGAGATCTGAACAGCCTTATCTTGAATGTCTGTATGAATGCTGCTTTGTTTTTTGGCCCCCATACGCTGTGCAAAGGTTAATAAATTTAGATACCTGGGAACGATCATTTCACCAGACGGCAGATGCACATCAGAAATAGCCAGCAGAATCGGCCAAGCCAAAACAGCATTCAAGAAGATGACAAGCATTCTTACCAACAAATGCCTATCAATTAACATCAGGAAGAGAGTTCTTGAATGTTATATAGAACCAGTACTGTTGTACGGATGCGAGGCGTGAACAGTCAACAAACAAAGCCAGAACAAGATTGAGGCAGCCGAGATGGACAGAGTTCCATGGACAGCAAAGAAAAGAAACGAGACAGTTTTGATGGAGGCAGACACAAGTAGATCACTCATAAGGAAGATTAGGAAAAGACAGGCAACATTCATAGGCCATTTTATGAGGAAGGGGGATTTGGAGCACCTGGTCACAACGGGAAAGTTGGAGGGAAGGAGAGCACCAGGTAGACCCGGGGAGAAAATGCTGGACGGACTTGCAGAGTGGCTGGGACGAGGAGGGTGGGGGAGATGTTAGGGGCAACGAGAGATAGAGACAGATGGAAGTCCATGATCGCCAACACCATGCGGCAGGGCACCTGATGATGATGATGATGATAATGATGATGATGATGATGTGCAGGCATTATTCTGCTGCATAGTCTGCATGTTTCGTTTTCAGTGATGTGTAATGGTGCTGATTTAGTATGTATCTAAACTCTGCAATGGTGACATCTGGTATTAATTTAACTGTACAACGACAGCGATTCATTATTACTTCACGATGATAATGGTTTTAAAAGATGAATGCAAAGACTCCCATAACCCCAATGTCGTTGGGGAGTGAGATGGTGGACATCTTAGCACACTTAGATTGGCTTTTTCATGGCAGGTCCTGCTCTTCGCATGTGCAGATTTCGCTTTGTTTGG
>JAPXFY010005270.1:0-7500 GCA_030674185.1 Monoplex corrugatus | reverse complement strand
CCCCGTGGGGATACCGGGGTCTCTTTCAGTATAAATCGTATCCCCACCTTCTGGAAATTCTGTGCCAGAAATTTCCTCTTTTCTGTCAATTTCTTTGTTTCTGCCTTCCTCTTTTGCTTTCTGTCATGTCTTCCTATTTCTTTGTTTCTGCCTTCCTTCTTTGCTTTCTGTCATGTCTTCCTATCACTTTCTGCCTTGCTGGTCCGTTCACCTGTATGTGTTCGATAAAGTGTTAAATGCTATCTCTTAATATTGATAATTGGGATAAAACCTTATATGCTTTGTCTTAGGATTGATAATTGGGTGCATGTATCAAGTGCATTTTTGGCTCTAGGAAAATGAGATATGCGGAAGCAATTTTAGTTAATTTAAGCCCGTTTTTATGTATGTTTTAGAGTCGTTAGTTATGTTTAAACTTGTATTCAGGTGTATTTTTTTTAAATCCCCTGTATGAAAAATTGGACGGAGTGGTCAACGCTAGGAGCTTCTCCTTAGATTATGTGCGCGAATGCATAGATACGTACATTTAATTTCATTTCTTTTTTGTTTGTTTGTTTGTTTTCTTTTGTCCTGTTGAAGTATTGTGTGTGTTTTGAAACGGTTATAGTCCTGATATAGGGGATCTACGCTGTCGGCAGGGCTTTAAATAACATGAAATAACAAAAATATCCTTGCAGCAATATTCAGGATGATCATGGCACAAGCGTTAAGTAAAGCCTACACATGACCCTATGCGTCAGGTGTGCCCTGTGAGGTCCCACCTAGTTTATGGCTTCTATATATTAGAACACGACGACAGCCGGATATAAATATTCCTGATAATAAAAACGTGAGGGTAAAAAGAAAGAACAACTGCTTTATTCGAGAAACCATTATACAGTTAGAAGTCAAAAACTGAAATTAAACTGGGATACTACTATATTACTGTTTTTTGATACAAGCCACTTGAAGCGTACTTGTACCAACAGGATATCATTACGCTTGTCCTGAGGTTTCTTTAGTAATTTTTTAAGGATCATCGCACTTAGGGAGGTTACCTTTGTGCTCACCTTTTTTTTTTTTTTTTGATTTTATTTTCTACGCCGTCTTAATGGCCACAGAACCTGGCACAGTTTTTTTTTCACAATGCGATGATGATGATGCCGATGAGGATGATAATTATGATTCTATGGAGTTCCATCTAATTGAGACTGCGTGACAGGGCTGTACTCTACGCTTACTATCATAACATATCCTGGCGTCAACCAGGCCCGAGAGATACAGACACCTGCGGTGCTGGTCAGAAGATATGAGCAACACCCTCAATGACGCATCCGTGAAGTGGATGAGACTCGACTGTGTGGTCCCAGTATTCCCAATGAGCCCATAGCACGCCCAACTCTGGGCAGGAGCCGGTTAGAGCCGAAAAATCCCACAATGATATATTTTTGAAGGTACTGATGGGGATTCGAACCCACAACCTTCCAGTCGGTAGTCCGTTGCATTAACCACTACACCACGGCGACTGGAGTCCTGAGGTTTCTTTATTTTTTATTTGTTTGTCTCAAAAAAATTTTTTTCAGAAACTGGACATATCTGTTCTCGAGATAAAACAAAGATACCTCAGGACAAAAGTAATTATATCCTCTAAGAGCAACTACCGTCTAAAAGCACTTATGTGAATAGACGTTAAACAAAATAACGAACGAACGATAAAATCGCGCTTGTTCCAAAATTTCAAGATTTTTCACCGGAGTTCCAATTTGTTATTTATCTCCTAAAGAAGCGAATAGATCACCATAAGAAAGAGCGGGACAGTGTCCTTGTCTAATCCCTGCCGTTTGCAGAAAATGTGTCTACTGGCAGACACTGCCATGCCGGTCCCGCCAATACAGTGCCAGTGAAGCCACAGACCTTGATCGATCGATCGCAATCACAGTTCAGCGCTTTCCTCTCTCTCTGTCCCTCTCTCCTCTCTTCTCCTGCTCCGTCTTTCTGCCTTCGATCTTTCACGCGTGTGGGGCCAACAGCGTAGGTGAGTGTGATAATAGTTGTTCACCTTTGGTGCAAGTATCGATATGCTTGGTCGAGTGTTTGATTTACTGCGGCTGGGAAATTGGATTGTAAAAATCTGTGGATTTTTGTTTGTTTGTTTTGAGGTTGTGCTTTTTGTGTTTAAAACGTGTGTTTGAACCGAGACTGCCTCTGTGTTTTGCTTTGGAAGTCGTCGGATCTTGGTGTTGGAATGGCACATATTTATGGTTGGAGTGTGTTTCGTTTTTGTGGTAAGTGTTCAGGTATTCTGTCAGGAAAAACTGTGGTTTTACACATTCAATGTGTATGACATATGTGATGGCAAGAGTTTGTTTTACCCATAGATTCAGTTTCAGCTTCAGTTTCCCAAAACGACGTCTCCGCGCTGGGAGCGAATTCCATATGCACTAACGTCACATGTGCCATGTGTATGGTGATGATAGCACAAGCCTTAAGCCTGCAGGTAAACTCATGAGCTGGCCAGGTCCTGAGGTCCTACCTAGCCTGTGTTTTACTTGGTCTATATTTAATACCGTTATTTATTTATGTCAGCCTATATTTGGAATAATTTTGGTTATATGTAAATGACATGTCTAAATCTAGATTGTAGACAATTTATCAGTTCGTTTGTTTAAATATATTCCTTTCTGACATTTGGATTGTGTTCCAGAGACTGGAATTTCGTCTGCACGATGACACGGACACTGTGATGCCAGAGATGGACGGTACTGTTGACTTAGCACCCGTAAGTTTGCTCGTGGTCTCTTGTAACAGAACCGTAGACAAAAGATCTGATATCTCAAGTTCAATCCCAAAGCTCTGGCCTCTCTCCTGATACTCTGATCATTTTCGTGGCTTCAACCTAATGTTCCAAAGTCACGTACTCCCCCGTCTCTTTCCTTTTCAAGATCTCGCCACTCGTTACCTGGAAGAGTTCTTTCATCATCATCATCATCATCATCATCATCATCAAGTGCCTTGCCACATGGCGTTGGCGATCATGGCCTTCCATCTCTTCCATCTGTTTCTATCCCTTGTTGCCACAAGAACCTCTTCCACCCTCTCTGTCTTCGGCCACTCTGCAAGTCCGTCCAATACCTTCTCCCTGGGTCTACCTTGTGCTCTCTTTCCCTTCAGCTTTCCTGTTGTGATCAGGTGCTGTAATTCCCCTTTCCTCATAAAATGGCCTATAAATGTTGTCTTTTCCTAATCTTCCTTATGAATGATCTTCGTGTGTCCGCCTCCATCAAGATTGTCTCTTTAGCCTGCACAAAACCCTGTGTGCTGATGGCACCAGAAGTGTTGAAATGGAGATGATGGGAGGGGGACGGGAGGGGAGGGAGGGGAGCGGTACGGACCAGAACCCATGAAACACTGTGTTGACATCACTAGAATGATTGGAATATTTGGAACATAAGATGGACAGCAAACTGGTTTTTTAATTTATTTTTTCATCATTGCACTGAAGGAGACTTCATTTATACTCGTCTTTTTTCGTCTTTTTTTCTCTCTCTCTCTCTCTCTCTCTCTCTCTCTCTCTCTCTCTCTCTCTCTCTCTCTCTCTCTCTCTCTCTCTCTCTCTCTCTTCTCTTTTCTTCTTTTTTTGTCCCGTTTTCTACGCTACCTTAATGGTCACAGAAGCTGACACTGTTATTTTTTATAAGGCAGTAATGATGGTGACAGAGAGGATGACAATCATGATGCTCTGGAGTTGTACCTAGCACAGAGCTGTACACTACGCTTATAATCATATCATATCCTGACGCAATCAGGCTCGAGAGATACAGACACTTTTGGTGTCACTTCAGACGATTTGAGCAACACCCTCAATGACGCATCCGTGAAATGGATGAGGCTGTGCGCTCAACTCTGGGTAGGGGCCGGTTAGAACAAAACAAAAAAAACAAAAACAAAAAAGCTACGATAATTTTTGAAGGGACTGATGGGGATTCGAACCTACAGCCTTCCAGCTGGCAGTCCGTTGCACTAACCACTATACCACGGCGACTAGTTAAAGCTTTTTATGTTATGGGCTGGGATTGAACTTGAGACATCAGGCTTGATTCCTCCATTCTGTTAAAAGAGCCAGCTAGCCTGCTTATAAACAAAAACAAACAAACAAACAAACAAACAAACAAACAAACAAACAACCTCCCCCCAAAACAAACTCCCCAAACCCAGAAGTATTTTCATTATTCATTTCTTTCTTTCTGTTTTTCTTTCTTTCTTTCTGTTTTTCTTTCTTTCTTTCTGTTTTTCTTTCTGTTTTTCTTTCTGTTTTTTTTCTTTCTGTTTTTCTTTCTGTTTTTTTTCTTTTTCTTTCTTTCTGTTTTTCTTTCTGTTTTTCTTTCTTTCCTTTCCTTTCTTTCTGTTTTTCTTTCTTTCTTTCTTTTCTTTCTTTCTTTTTTTTCTTTCTTTCTTTTCTTTCTTTCTTTCTTTTTTCTTTCTTTCTGTTTTTCTTTCTGTTTTTTTTTCTTTCCTTTCCTTTCTTTCTGTTTTTCTTTCTTTCTTTTCAACAGGCAAGTTTTCATGTCACAGGACTTGAAGTCTTTTTTTTTCTTTCTTTTTTTTAAGGGTCATTGCACCCAGGGAGGTTACCTTTGCGCTCATCTTTTCAATTTTTTTGCCCATCCCATTTTCTGCGGCACCTTAACGGCCACAGAAGCTGGCACAGTTTTTACAATGCGATGATGATGATGTCGATGAGGATGATAATCATGATACTATGGAGTTCCATCTAGGATTGAGACTGTGTGACAGTGCTGTGCTCTACGCTTACTATCATAATATATATCCTGGCGTCAACCAGGCCGAGAGATACAGACACCTGCGGTGCTGGTCAGACGATTTGAGTAACACCCTCAATGACGCATCCGTGAAGTGGATGAGACTCGACTGTGTGGTCCCAGTCTTCCCAATGAGCCAATAGCACACCCAACTCTGGGTAGGAGCCGTTTAGAGCCGAAAAATCCCACAGTGATTTTTGAAGGTACTGATGGGGGATTCGAACCCACAACCTTCCAGTCAGTAGTCCGTTGCGTTAACCACTATACCACGGTGACTGGTATAGGACTTGAAGTCTTGGTTCCAGGGTGTTTAGTACAAGAGCCCTGAGGACACAGTGATATTTATGGTCAAAACGTGTTGAGCTTTTCTCGTGATATATAGCTTATGGCAAGAGCGTGCCTGGTTGTCTAGTTGAATACAGCGTCAGAATGCTTTTTCTTTGCAATAGATTTAACATTCAGTTTTTGTTACCGAGACATGTACATGCGGTAAGGGAGAAGAGTGGCAGAATGGTTAAGACGTTCCGCCTGCTAAGAACTAAACTCGAGGTTCCAGGGTTCGTTCCCCGTTAAGGCTTCGATTTTTCTCTTCATTTGACCAAAAAATCGAACTGAACGTATAGTTCTTCGGATGAAAATCGAGTCGAACCCGGGTGCCCTCTGGCCTGCTTACGGTAAAGATCCCACGACAGTTGAAAATAGGGGAAAGACCTGGGAAACTCAACCAATCTCTCCAATGTTTTATACTGGGTCAGCTGGACGAAAGCCCTGCTCTTTATTATTTTCAACTGTGGTGGGATCTTTAGCGTCTGTTTCTCTGTCTGTCTGTCTGTCTGCCTGTCTCTCTCTCTCTCTCTCTCTCTCTATGTCTCTGTCTGTCTGTCTGTCTCTCTCTCTCTCTTTCTCTCTCTTCCTTCCTCCCTCCCCCCTCTCTCTCTCTCTCTCTCTCACACTGTTTCTGTCTTTGTTTCTGTTTCTCTGTCTGTCTCTCTTTATTTATTTCTTCCTTTTTATTTCTTAACTGTTTCTTTCTGTCTCTCTTTTCTTCTTTTTCTTTTCTGTTTCTATCTTTCTTTCCTTCTTTTGCCCTGTTTACTGTCCTGTCATTTGTATCTTTTCCATTTTTCTTTCTTTCTTTCTTTATTTCTCTGTCTGTCTGTCTGTCTGTCTCTCTCTCTATCTATCTATCTATCTATCTACCTACCTATCTATCTACCTACCTATCTATCTATATCTATCTATCTATCTATCTATTTATCTATCTATCTATCTATCTCTCTCTCTCTCTCTCTCTCTCTCTCTCTCTCTCTCTCTCTCTCTCTCTCTCTCTCTCTCTCTCTCCCTCGTATATTTATATATTTCTATCTCTGTCTGTCTGTCTGTCTCTCTCTGTCTCTGTCTGTTTCTGTCTCTGTCTGTCTGTCTCTCTCTCTCTCTCTCTGTCCTCTCTCTCTCTCTCTCATTCGTTCATTCATTCTCTCTCTGTCGCTTATATGTCTCTGTCTTTGTTCGTCTGTCTGTCTGTCTGTTTTTATCTCAATTTCTTTGTTTTTTTCTGTTTTTTTTCCTTTGTCTTATTTTTTGATTTTTTTTCCATTCTTTCTTTCCCTGGTCTTTCGTCCTTTCTTGTCTTTCGCTGTCTGTTTTTCTTTGTTTGTTTCTTTCTTTCTTTTTTTCTGCGTGTCTTCCCCCCCCCCCCCCCCTCGCTCTCTCTCTCTCTCTCCCTCTCTCTCTCTTCTTTTGCTATTTTTCTTTCTTTCTTTCTGTGTGTCTGACCCCCCTCTCTCTCTCTCCCTCCCTCCCCCTCTCTCTTTCTGTCTCAGATACAAGCACACACAACACACCCATACACATATGCACACTCGCACGCACTTACGTACACACATGCACACTGGTACACATACACACACATATACACGTACATATACACGTACACGTACAAAGACACATACAGACAGACACGCACACATAAACACACACACACACACACACACACACACACACACACACACACACACACACCGTCCCGTTTAATATCACTCATAGTGAAAAGACGTTAAATCAAAGAACGAACGAACGAACAGACACACACACACACACACACACACACACACACACACACACACACACACACACACACACACACACAAACAACCAACCAAACAAACAAACAAACAAACATACGTACACACACACAAACAAACAAACACACACACACACACACACACACACACACACACACACACACACACACACACCCTACCTACAACCTCCACTCCACCCTTACAAAGACTTTCATTCTTGTTGCCAGTGGCTAGCAGTGTTGACACGGGTGGGTACCAACCCGCTTTGAATCCAATTAAAAAGAGATTCGCCAAGGGTTTGACCCTGTCTATGTACTGTGGAGTGCTAAAGCTGTGGTTGCAATATCCTGGTTGATAGATAACCTTCTGACACCATGGCTCATAAAATGGAGGGTTTTCATGTCTGGCTGAAAGCTTCAGTTTAAATCTTGTCATTGCGGATTTTTTTTATGTTATATATATATATATATTTTATATATATATTTTTTTTTTATCCCCGACTGACTCCGACTCAGAGTTGTGTGGGGACGTCCCTATTCGCCTTTAGCCATTTCGTCCCGTTTCCATTTCATCCATTTCCCATTTTGCCCTTTTCCCATTTCGCCCTTTTTTCTTTT
>JAPXFY010005269.1:0-2500 GCA_030674185.1 Monoplex corrugatus | reverse complement strand
GCTCGAAACCTCAAGGCACCAAACCCAGCAGCAAAAATAAACAGCAAGCAACAAAAGTACCTGAAAAGAAAAGAAAATACAAGAAAGAACAACGTCATGACGTCACACAAGCTAAAGACGTCATTTTACATCCGAACCATACAACATCACGCTCTGAAGATAGGCCTATTCCAAAACAAGATAAAAAGCACCATGATCTTCCGTATGTTATCACTGTCCACGACTCTGTGTTGAGAGGTGTCAACTCGAGAAGACTGGGGCGATCTTACGGTTTCGAAGGAGACTCGTGCCCTGTGACCGCCCCTCATGACATTCAAAAGCTCATTAGACATGGCCCTTTCCAAATGTGACGATACTGCAGACTGTTTTGTTTTTCATTGTGGCGTGCATGATTTGAACAGCAAAGATCTCGCTGCAACAACTAAACATCTCGCTTCAGGCATAAAACAAATAGCACAAGAACATCCTAATTCAAAATTAGTCGTTAGTAAGGTTGCCCCTGTACGGCAGGCCCGAATGGAGGTTCAACGAAATCTGTTCAACGCTTTACTATCTGCTGAACTTGTTGATATGAAAAATATTTCTTTAGTATCACATGAGAACCTTCGTACCACACAACAATTTCTAAAAGATGACATTCACCCCACCACCAGAGGAAGCAGCATCATTGCAGGAAATCTTGGAAGACACATTCGAGACCTCTTTTGGGAGACTCCAAGGAGAACAGCAAGATCAAGATCAGCACAGCTACATCCTTCCAGATTCTCCAGAGGACGGTACCACCTTTTCGACAACTACGTACCATGGTGGCCGTATAATATGTTTTGATATAACAGTATTACATATACAATTCTTGACGTTCATGTCACAGGACTTTTTCTGCGTCATCTCTGACATTTCTTCTGCTGAAAGTATACAATTACCAGGTTTTAGTCCTACTATCAAGACTCAGTCAGACTATACACTCTGTACATTTGAAGACGTGTATGCTATTATTTTGATTATTGGTTATTTGTTATTCATTGTAATCTAATATCTCCTCAATAAGTTATTTATACGTTGACTATATAATTTTCTTTTCATCGTTTTGCTACAATTTTGTTATCTTTACTTCGTAGTCTAAGTAATTGCGTAATTTTCTTTCTGTCCATCTCTCCTGTACACAGAAAGTCAAAGTTTTCATTATTATCGTCCATAAATAAAGTCAATAGAAAGTTGGAGATAAACCAGTATCAGTAATGCGACAAACAATCCCAAGTCAAGTTTTTGCAATGGAATTGTAGATCCCTTTCCACCAATTCGGCATACTTAGAGCATTTCCTGACATCAAATAGATGTGAAGTTTTGATTCTGCAGTCGATGAATGTTGTCGCAAACCAAGCTTCCCAATTTCCCCAATTATTACTATCCTCCAGTCTATGAATGTGGGAATCACGGGAAGAAGGTATCCACCGCGATATATATACTCAAAGACTTACAATACTGCTTACTTACTTCCCCAGTTTTGAAATCAAGCGACGATTTGCACGCTTGTGCTGCCACTGTCCAATTAAGCAATTCTTTAAACATCAACGTTTTGTCAGTCTACCTGCCAACAGGTCCAAATGACCACAACACAGAATGGCTGCGCACAATCCAAGATCAGCAGCGTGGTAAATGGCTAATAGGTGGAGACTTTAATTCCCACTACCCCATTTTGGGAAAAGAACTGTTCTACTGTTACAAGCAATCGTTTGGTAGAAAATATCGTTGATAGTCGCTTTACCTTCTAAATGATGGTAGTGTCCACTAGGATCCCTGATGTCTCCAAACACAGGGCGACAGCCATCGATTTGTCTCTGATATCACCAGAATTAGCACCATCCTGTACCTGGGAAACTCACAGAGACACTTTGGGAAGCGATCATCTACCTATCATCATAACCATAACTGACAAAAACATCAGGATGAAAGACAGCTCTCCTGATATTATTCCAAATATAATTACAAGCGTGCAGACTGGTCCTTATTTCGAACTACTCTTGCTAATCAGGATTACAGACATTATGAAAGTGAAAATGTAGACATTTATGTTTTCTAAATTCCAAGAGTCAATTCTAGCCGCTGCAGACATATCAATTCCGAAACTCAAAACTTCTAGATCGAATAATCGATTGGGTTAATGTTTGGTGGACAGAGGCATGTGAGAAAGCAGTTCAATATAAAAGGGAGAAATTCAAAATCTACATCAAAAGCCGGAAACCTGAAGATCATTGTGGAAATGAAAAAAAGCTAACATCCAATGTAACAAAACCATCGCTGAAGCAAAGAAAGATTATTGGGCATCATTCTGCACAAAACAAATTTCAGATTTCAAAGATTTTCATAAAGTCTGGACGAAAATGAATCAAATGAAGAATGGAACCAACCTACAAAGGTGTCCGATAATAATAGAAACATGTAACACATTTCCTTCAGACATGGACAAAGCAGAAACTTTTGTGGAATTATTTGCTAAAAA
>JAPXFY010005268.1:7500-15419 GCA_030674185.1 Monoplex corrugatus | reverse complement strand
ACCAGGGCCAGAAAAAACGCCGCATACGTATTCACAATAGTTGTTTTTTTCGTTATCGATTTGGATTTGTGATTTTGTTTGAATCAATTAGGAAACAAACAGTTTGAGAAAATCCATCTCTTTGTCTCTCTCTGTCTCTGTCTCTCTCTCTCTCTCTCTCTCTCTCTCTCTCTTTCTCTTTCTCTCTCCTCCCTCTCTTTCTCTCTCCTCTCTCTCTCTTCTCTTCTCTCTCTCTCTCTCTCTCTCTCTCTCTCTCTCTCTCTCTCTCTCTCTCTCTCTCTCTCACACACACAGATACGCCAAACGCACGCGCGCGCACACACACTCACACACACAAACACACACACACACACACACACACACACACAATCACACACACACACAAACACACAAAGAGAGGTGCAAAGAGAGACACACACACATACACTCTCTCACATATCGCTTCGCGTCTATAATTAAACAATCTCTATTAAAAAAAAATCATTTCATGATGATGATAATAACAATAATGAAAAGAAGGAGAAGAATGACAACAGCAACAATAACAACAATAATAATGATGATGATGATGATGATGATGATCATCATCATCATCATCATCATCATCATCATATCATCATCTCATCATCATCATCATATATAGAAAGACGAAAGAAACCAAAAGGTAACTGATTTTCAAAGCAAAGCAATTTTTTTTCTTGTTATGATAGACAGAAAAATGAAGGACCACGGATGTTGTATGTATTTATATGAACGATGCTTGTTTTGGTTGATATCACACACACACACACATACACACACACAACACAAACACACACACACACACCACACACACACACACACACACACACACACACACACACATACACACACACACACACACACACAACACACACACACACACATACACACACACACACACACACACACACACACACACACACACACACACACACACACATACACACATATTCACGCACATACGCACCCTCCCTCTCCCCTGGATTCCATAAATAATATAATGATGATGATGATGATGATGATGATGATGATGATGATGATGATGATGATGATGATGATGATAATAATGATAATAATGATTATAATAATAATGATAATAATAATGATGATGATGATGATAATAATGATAATAATGATAATAATAATAATAATGATAATAATAATAATTATAATGGCAAAATCATTGTAGATTTTTTATGATCATCGCACATAGATTTCTTTTGTGCTTACTTTCTCCTTCCCATCCTCCCCCTTTTTCTACGCCCACTTTAACGGTCACAGAAGCTGGTAGTCTTTATAATGTAGTGATGACGATGATGAGAGAATGACAGTTATGATGACATGGAGTACCATCTAGGATTGAGAGTACGTTACAGGGCTGTACTCTACGCTTACTATCATAATACATCCTGGCGTTAACCAGGCCCGAGTGATACAAATACTTATGATGTTGGTCAGAAGGTTAAGCAACACCCTCAATGACGCGTCCGTGAAGTGGATGAGACTCGACTGTGTGGTCCCAGTCTTCCCAATGAGCCCATAGCACGCCCAACTCTTGGGTAGGAGCTGGTTGGAGCCGAAAAATCCCGCAATGATTTTTTTTTAAAGTACTGATAAGAGATTCGAGCTCACAACCTTCCAGTCGGTAGTCCGTTGAGCTAACCACTACACCAAAGCGATTGGTATCATTGTGGATTTTATTTTTGTCTCATCCAGCTTCTTTTTAGTGTTGAGTTCGCCAACGAGTTTATTAGGAAGTCTGGGACCACGGAATCAAGTCTCGGTCACTTGAGGGTGTTGGTGAAATCTTGTGATCAACACCGAAATTGTCTATACCTTTCGGGTCTGGTTGATGCTAGGTTATGTCATGATGGCAAGTGTAGAGTACAACCCTGTCACGCAGCCTGGAACTCCCTAGCAACATTATTATTATTATTATTGTTACTATTATTAGTAGTAGTAGTAGTAGCAGTAGTAGTAGTAGTAGTAGTATCATTATTATTATTATTATTATTATCATCATCATCATCATCATATTATTATTATTATTATTATTATCATTATTATCATCATCATCATCATCATCATCATTGTTGTTGTTGTTGCTGTTGTTGTTGTTGTTGTTGTTGTTGTTTTTGTTGTTGTTGTTGTTGTTACTAGTGTTATCATCATCATCGTTGTTGTTGTTGTTGTTGTTGTTAACGGTAATAATGATAATGATGATGACAATAATAACAATAAGGATAAGGATAATAATGATGATGATAACAATGATAATAGAATACCATGGGATAACAAATAAATAAATAAATAAATAATACATAAATAAATGAATAGATAAATAAATAAGTGAATAGAATAATACAACCACCATTTTTTTCTGCACAATGGTCATTCTCCGTTTTGGATTTGGTTTGGTTTGGTTTGGTTTGGTTTGGTTTGGTTTGGTTTGGTTTGGTTTGGTTTGGTTTGGTTTGGTTTGGTTTGGTTTGGTCTGATTTGGTTTGTTTAATTGTTTCTCTGTCTGGTTTGTTTGTTTGTTTGTTTGTTTGTTTGTTTGTTTGATATTTTCTTAATGCATCCAAATGCAACTCGTCGTTTTATTTGCGCTCTTCTGTTGTTTGGTGTTTGGTGTTTTTTGTTTGTTTGTTTTTTGTTTTTTGTTTTTTTGTTTTTGTTTTGTTTTGGGTTTTTTTTGTGATGTGAATTGTGCATCTTCTTTGTTAATTTTCGCTTTTCCAAATGTTTTTTCGTGTGCTTTCTTTTCATAAATCACTTTTTCGTTTCTCTTTCCTTTGTTTGTTTGTTCTTAAGTTTGTTTGTTTGTTTGTTTGTTTGTTTGTTTGTTTGTTTGTTTGTTTGATTCGATTTCATTCCGATGGTTGCCGTTTTGTTTAAGGCTACCGATTTTGTTGGTTTTTTTGTTAGCAATTCTAATAATATCAATAACAACAATTGTGATGATGTTGATGGTGGCTGTAATGTTTAGAAAACAGACTTTGCTCTGGGCTTTATTTTTCACAGAACAATAACAATAATGTAATGATAGCACCACAAAAACTAAATGAATAAGATATCTTCCGTTTTCAATTTCACACCTTTCCACAGAACTATAGACAGGATCATCATCATCATCATCATCGTCGTCGTCGTCGTTGTCATCATCATCATCATCATCATCATCATCATCATCATCATCATCATCATGTGCCCTCCATACGAATCTAACTTTTGTCGCCGCAAGCATTTACCTGGTGCTCTTTTTCCCTCCAGCTTTCCCGTTGTGAGTAGGTGCTTATATTTCTCTTGCCTGATAAAATGTCCTATAAATGTTGCTTGTCTTTTCCTAATGGACTGGTTAATCTCGCTGATAAAACAAAGACTCAGGTTCCGATTTTCCCCGTGTATGTGTTCGACGAAGTCTGACGTACTTTTTCTAAGGATTGATAATTGGGTATATGTATTAAGAGCATTTTTGGCTCCAGGAAATGAGATATGCGGAAGCAGTTTTATGTAATTAAGGCCCGTTCTTCTATGTTTTAGTGTCCTTAGTTACGTTTAAATTTGTATTCAGGTGTTTTTTTAAATCCCCTGTGCGATGAATTGGACGGATGTGCGCGAATGCATTGATATGTGTACTTGATTTTCTTTATATATTTTTTTATTGTGGAAGTATTGTGCATGTTTTGAAACGGTTATGGCCCTGATATGGCTCTGCGCAGTCGGCTGGGCTGTAAACAAAAATAACAACAATAACAAAGGTTCTGATGTCTGAAGGTCAGTTGCAGTCGGTAACATATATTTTTATCTCTTCAATGTCCATCTTAAACCTTTGAATCCCATGCCCTATCCACTAACTTTAAAACCTTAGGCCTTTGACTCCCTGTGTGAGGGAGTCAAAGGGTTAAGTTTTTTGCTTTGCTAGTATGGTTGGCAATGCAGAATGCTGACAGACAAGGTGCGGGAGTCAAAAGGTTTATGAGTTAATCATTCTGATGATGTTCTCTTGGTTGTGTGGTGCAATATCCAGACACCAAGTCTTATTTCATATCAGGACGTCACCTGCTCCCCGTTTTCCAGTTTGTTGCTACATTTCAGTTATATCTTGATATGTTTTGGTTATTGTTATTGTGGTATTTTGGCAGACCTCAGTCAGTGTCTCTTGAAAGTCTCTGTATTCAAGGTATGATGATGGTAATGATGGTGATGATGGTGATGATGATGATGATGATGGTGATGATGATGATGATGATGATGATGATGATGATGATGATGACGACGACGACGACGACGATGACGACGACGACGATGACGATGATGATGATGATGACGATGATGATGATGATGACGACGACGCCGATGATGACGACGACGACGACGAGAACGACAATAATAATTATAATTATAATAATAATAATAATAATAATGGTGATGATGATAATAATAGTAGTATTAATAGTAATAATAACAACAATAAGAAGAAGAAGAAGGAGAGGAAGAAGAATAGTAATGATAATGATATTATTATTATTATTGTTATTATTATTATTATTATCATTACTATTATTATCATCATCGTCATTAACAACAACAACAATAATAGTAATAATAATGATAGTAATAATAATGATGATGATGATAATAATAATTATAGTAATGATGATGATGATGATGATGATGATGATGATGATGATGATGATGATGATAATGGTAATAATAATAATAATGATAATAATAATAACAATTCCATCTATATAGCGCAAGCATTAATGTAAGAGAATGCTCACTGCACTGTACAAATAGCATAAACATTGCAATGTTAATACAGTAATACAGTACAAACAGTCGGACACACACACCAACACATCAATGCAGTCTAAACATTGCCAAGTCAGTACATTGTACGAGCTCGTAGTGCAGTACAAATACGTGAGATATATGTAAGATTCATTCAATTCGTTTGAATTTGAACCGATCGCAGTTGTTATAACACTGTGACATCAAAAAGAAATTCACTCCAACCCCCCCCCCTCTCTCTCTCTGTCTATCTGTCTGTCTGTCCTATTCTCTCTCTCTCTCTCTCTCTCTCTCTCTCTCTCTCTCTCTCTCTCTCTCTCTCTCTCTCTCTGTCCTCTCTCCCCTTGTCCTTGACGAACCGCCGTCGAAAACACACTTCAGTGTTTGTGTGTTCAATGCTCAGTCAGCTGCAAAACCAGAGAAGATCCCTGCAATTAACGCTTTTATATTGGATAATGACTCTGATCTATTCTGTATCACTGAATCCTGGCTCCGTCCGCATGGTGATGAAGCGAAATGTAAAGGCCTCGCTCCACCTGGTTATAACACACTCTCCTTTCCTCGGCCTTCGCGTGGTGGTGGCATTGTCATTATTATGAAAGACTCACTGTCTTCTAGTGTTAGTGTAAAATCAGCCTTTCCATTCCCTCACCTTTCTTTTGAACTGGTTCATGTTATTATCACCTGTCCACAGCATAACTTAAATCTCTTCATTCTCTACCGTCCTCCTCCAAATAAAAAGAACAAACTGACAGACTCACAGTTTTATGACGAATTTATAAGCTTACTTGAACATTCAAATGGCTTAAGAGGAAAACTACTGATTGCGGGTGACGTCAATTTCCATTTTGACCAGCCCTCTCTGCCCTCAACATCGAAGCTAATTGATGTACTGAAAACATTCAGCCTGACTCAGTATGTCAACACCCCTACACACCGCAGTGGTCACATCCTTGACTGGGTCATACACCGTGAAGAGGAGGCCCTTCTCCAGTCAGCCACTGTAGACTACAGCTTGCCATCTGACCACTACTGCGTGGTCACCCACTTGTCTATCCCCAAGCCTGTGACGCAGCCCAAGTACGTTGAGAGGAGGAACTTGGCTTCCATTGACCTAGCTGCCTTCAAAGAGGACCTGCAGACCAGCCTCTACTTAACACCTCAACCATCTGCTGAGCAACTGGATCGATGTCTTCGTGATGTCCTAGACACCCACGCCCCTGCCAGACGACGCAAGGTCACCTCCCGGCCATCGTGCCCATGGTACAGTGCTGTGGCTGACCAGCTGAAGAAGACGAAGCAGGAACGACGGAGAGCAGAGCGCCAGTGGCTCAAGTCTGGGCTTCATGTATTCAAAGACATTATGAATGCTGCCAAACACCAAGTGACTAAACTTCTAACAGACGCTAAAACAGCATTCTACTCATCAAAAATTGCCCAATGTGCCACATCCAAAGAACTGTTTGGTGTTTTAAATACTTTTTTAGGAAAAAAAAGACCACCACTCTACCATCTGTTATATCACCAACTGAACTACCACTCCATTTTTCTGATTTCTTTAGTGCAAAGATAAGAACTATTCGTGACAATCTTGACGTGTCTACAACTTGTGGCTCCCCTCACTCAAGTGACAGGTCTTTCTGTGGTGAACCCCTTGTTTCATTTCAAAGTGTAACTACTGAAGCAGTACGGAAAATCATGCTTGCTTCTCACAGAAATCTTGTGAACTTGATTCAGTCCCAGCCCACCTTTTGTTTGATTGTCTTGATGTCCTTTTGTCGTGTATAACTCATATTATTAATGACTCTCTTTCAAGTGGTATTTTCCCCAGTACTTACAAATCAGCCATCATCCGCCCTTTGATAAAGAAGCCCTCCCTTGATCCCAACATCTTGAAAAACTATAGACCTGTCTCAAATTTGAAATTTTTGGCCAAATTGATTGAACGAGTTGTACTGGCTCAGCTTCTTGACCATCTTAAGACCCATAATCTCCTCGACCCACATCAATCAGCCTATAGAGCAGGTCACAGCACAGAAACTGCCCTCTTAAAAGTTGCAAATGATCTTCTCACATCGCTTGATGATGATAGAATTTCTGTTCTTTCTCTTCTTGATCTATCAGCAGCATTTGATACGATTGACCATGAAATTCTTCTGTTTAGACTGCAATACTCTTTTGGCATTCAGGGTACCGTCCTTGCTTGGATAAAGTCTTATCTTAGTGAGCGTACACAAAAAGTCTTAGTAAATGGCCTCTGCTCACCTGCTACGCGATTGGAATACGGAGTTCCACAGGGTTCTGTGCTGGGACCTGTGTTGTTTATCATGTACACAACACCTATCTCTGGGATAGTTAACCGTCACTCTCTATCACATGAAAGCTTTGCTGATGACACACAGCTCTATCAGTCCAGCCCAATTACTCAAATCCATCAAGTGATTGAAAGTACTCAAAACTGCATATATGATTTAAAGGCTTGGATGACACTCAACAAACTGCAGTTCAATGAAGAAAAAACAGAAGTTTTGTTAACTGTTCCTCCAAAATTTGAAAAACATCCCTCACTTCCAGACGCGATTTGTATTGATGGTGCTGACATTCAGATTTCTCCCCATGTTCGTAACCTTGGTGTCATTTTTGATCAGACCCTTTCTTTTAAATCTCACATATCAAATGTCTGCAGGATAGCATACCTGGAACTTAGGAGAATAAGCACCATCCGCCACTATCTGTCTGTAGATGCAACCAAAACTCTGGTTTGTTCCTTTGTTTTATCCAGGCTTGATTATGGTAATGCTCTTCTTGCAGGCGTGCCAAAGTATCTGCTTCAAAAGCTCCAAAAAGTACAAAACAATGCTGCAAGGCTGATTCTCAAGTCACCCAAACATGAACATATCACACCTCTTCTGAAATCCTTGCACTGGCTACCTGTACAATCTAGAATCTCATATAAACTTTCTTCAATCTGTTTCTCATCTGTCTCTGGCACAGGCCCTGATTATCTGTCTGACATTCTTCGCCTCTACGTCCCTTCTCGAAATCTCCGTTCCTCATCTGATGATCGCATTCTCTGTCTCCCTACTGTTAGAACAAAATCC
>JAPXFY010005267.1:0-15422 GCA_030674185.1 Monoplex corrugatus | reverse complement strand
AATCAAACCCCAAACACAAACCCAAAAACCCAAACCCAAAAACCCCCAATCCAACACACACCCCACACTTAATGCCCCATGCAAAAACACACACATCACAATACACACCACAAGCAAATATATATTTTAAATATTTATATATATTATATATATATAAACCACAAGAGAAAAACCAACCATACACACATTGATGCACACACCGCGATAACACAGACACACAACACACCCCACACACCCAAACCAAAACAACACCCCACTAGTTACACGAAACAACACACACGCACCACACCCCAAAACACACCCCAAAACCACCCCAACACAAAAACAAAACCCACACTACACACACAAAAAACAACCACCAATCACCACAAAAAAAAACACTCTCACAAACACACAATTTTCAACAACAAACACAAAACACAAAACAACACCCCAACACACAACCAAAACACACACAAACAACAACAAATCCAACACTAAAAAACCACAAACCCACAACACCCACACAAAACAACCACAAAAAACACAAACAAAAAACACCAAAACACACTGTTTCTGTCTGTTGTTGGCTAGCGGGCGGCTGGGGGGGTGCCTGTGTGTTGCTTGTTTCCTCCCCTGCTGTTGTTGTTTTTTTGTTTCTCTCATTCTTCTCTCCTGTGTTTCTGTTTTTAGAAACCCCACACCCAAAACACAGCCATGCACACAAAACCACAACACCACAACAACACAACACCCCTCAAACAAAAACACAAAAACACACACCACACACCCAAAAACAATAAACACACTTGTACACACACCACACACACCACACACCACACAACACACACACACCCCACAAAAGCAAAAAAAAACCCACACACATACAACAAATTCACACAACAAAACACACAAACCAAAACACACAACAACACTGTCTCTGGCCTGTCCCTCCCCTGCCGTTCCCTGCCTGTTGCCTCCCTGTTTTTTTTGGTTTTGTTGTCTGTTGTCTGTTCTCTCATTCTCTTTCTCTTGTTTTGTCTCTCTCTCTGTCTCTCCCTTTCCCCCCTCTTCTCTTTCCTCCCTCCCTCTTCTCCCCTTCCTTCCCCCCCTGCTTCCCCCCCGTTTCCCCTTATTTTTCTCTTTCTTTTCTCTGTCTTTTGTCTCCTTTGTCTCTGTCTCTTGTCTTCTCTCTTTTTCTCTCTTTTTTGGCTGTCTGCTTGTCTGTTGTTCTCTTCTTTTTCCCTTTTCTCTTTCATCTTTTTTTTCTACCCCCCCCCCCCCCCCTTCTCTTCCCCCTCCTCTGTCTTCTCTCTATTTACAAAAGTTAATGAAAATGAGAAAAAAAAATTTTTTTTTTTCGTTATTAACTTCCTGTTTCTAACATGCCAACTGCGACGGTCGTTTTAGCAAAGGAAAAGGCGATTTTTTAAAAAGGTTGGGGGTTAGGGGGATTTCCATCTGGATGAACGAATATTTCATTCTCGAAATAAACTTCATGCAAGAACGAATGCTGTCGTCGGGAAAAACGGTTTTGAAATGATCAAAAAAAAACTTGTTGGGGGGCACACTCATTGCATTTTGATGAATAGATTTTTGATTAACATTAAGGACATTTATATCTGAAGGGGATTAATTTAAAAAGTTGATTGGTCTTTTCGCAAAAAAGTAATTAACGTGGACAACATCGTCATCTTTGCACCCCATTTTGGGGCTATTCCAGAGAGAGAAGGAGACGACGACAGAAAAAGAGGCGAGACAAGACAGGAGAGAAAAGGAAGAGAGAGAAGGAAGGAAAGGGGGGAAAAGGAAGGAAGGGGAAAAGAGGAGGGAAGGGGGTTGGGTGTGGGGTTGGGGTTTGTTGTGTTTTGTGTGTGTGTGTGTGTGTTGTGTGTGTGTGTGTGTGTGAAAAAAAAACCCCAAAAAAAACTGTTGGTTGTATTAAAAGGGCCTTATATTTTTTTTTTTTTTTTTGGGTTAATTTATTGTATTCATTTTGGAGGGAATTTTTTTAAATTCCCTTTTTTTTTGAGTTTTGATAAAACCCCAAAAACCACACACACCCAAAACCAAAAAAACACACACAACAACCCCCCCCCCCAAAACACAACAACACACACAACAGGAAACCCCCACAACCCACAACCCCCCCCCCACACACAAAAAAACAAAAACACCACACCCCACACTAACACACCCACCACAAACACACACAACACCCCAAAACCCCCCCCCCCCCGCACACCACCCCCCCCACCCCCCCAAAAAACACCTTAAAAAAGCTTTTGGACTAACCCGAAAAACTTTTCTTTTCAGATTTTTTTTTTTTTTTTAATCAAACTTATTTCGCAATATGTGTATCCATTTGCGATTCGTTGTTTGCCATTTTTTCGAATTTTCCCCGCCAGTCCGCAAATGTAAAGGGTTTAAAAAGACGGGGACACGCATGATTTTTTCCGTCTGCCCCCGGGCCCCAAGGCAGAGTTCCCCCGTTCAACAAAATCCCGTATTCCCCATTACCATTTTTTTGCCCTAACCCCTAAAAAACCTTTAAAACGACAATTTGTTTTTTAGTTTATATGTCAACAGGTTTTTCACCCAAAAATTTTTCCCATGGGCCCCTGGGTATTTTTCCCCCTCCCTTTCCTTTGTTACCGGTGCTCAATTTCCCCCTTTTCCTCAAAAAGGCCTAAAATTTTCCGTCTTTTTTAACCTTCCTTTTTGAAGTTTTTTTTGGGGCTGCCTCATCAAGACGGTTCGTTTGTTTTCTTTGTATCCATGGAACTCCAACTTTTCTTGAAACCATTCTGGTGCCTCAAACTTATTCTTTTTTTGCGGTTGACTTTCACACCAAACCAAAAACATTTTTGGTTTTATTTGTATTCAAGCCTATTTCCTATTGAAATTGATAGGTTTGTTAAAACCAAAAACGGGGGATTCAATTTTTTTTTTAAAAATTTACAGCATTAACACACCTTTTGTGGACTCAAAACTTAAACCTTTTACCCCCCCCCCGTCCACCCCCACCCCCCACCAACCCCTGCTAGCAAAGCAGGAATTAACTTTTTTACTTCCCCCCTTTCCCCCGCCCCCAAAGGGAAATCAAAGGGTTTAAAAAAGTAAAATGGGTTATCACAAATTCAAAGGGTATAACCAATTTAACTTCTTCACATGTACTCCAAATACACATGACATTTATTCAACGCTTCAACAGTACCAAAAACAAACAGAAAAAAAATTCTTCTTTACACAGTAGTAAAATCAAACAGACGTAACATGTCTTTTTAACACGTATCAAAATCAAAATGAAAAAAACATACTTTTTCACAGGTAACAAACATACAAAAAATATCTTCAAAAAACCGTATTAAAATAACTTTTTTCTTCACGCGGCCCCCAAAACCAAAAAATGACTAATGTACCTTCTCCACACGGTACCCAAATAAACATGGTGAAATACCCCCTTCAAAGGAAAAAAATACATCAACATATCTTTTTAAAAGGGGCTAAACAAACTTCAAACATACCCCCTTTGAAGATACCTGAAACTCAAACTGAATAAATTGTTTCTTAACAAAAACCCAAAATTTAAAAAGACTAAATATGTCTTTTCCCTGGGACCCAAACTCAAAAAAGCAAAACATACTCCCCTTCCCTTATCAAACGGCATAAAATTCCCTTCTTACCGGTCCCCCAAAAAAAACATGACATAAAACTAACTTTGCCAGGACCAAATCAAACATGAATAAAGAAACTTTTTTAAAAGGGGTTTAATCAAACTGACAAAATCAAACCTTTTTCAAAGGGGGCTCAATTTAAAAAGACATAAAATACCTTTTTTACAGGGGCTTAAATAAACATAATAAAAAACCTTTTTCCACGGGATGAAACTAAAAAATGCATAAACAAATTTTTCACAGGACTTATAATCAAAATGCAAAAATAACTTTTAAGGTACTAAAACCCAAAACATGAAAAAAACATCCTTCTTAACGGTATAAACTCACACATAATAAAACAACTTTTTCACGGCCCAAAAAAAAACCCCAAAATTTCCCCCTTTGGTTAAAAACATGACTAAAATACCTTTTCACAGGGTACCCAAAATAAACAATATAAAACCCCTTTTTGAAGGTCTAAAAAAAAATTTAATAAAAACTTTCTTTCCCGGTCCCCAAATAAACATATAAAACATCTTTTTCATGGCCCCCAAAATCAAACTAAAAAACACCCCTTTTCACCGGCCCCCAAATCAAACATATCATAAACAAACTTCTTTACACGGTACTCAAGACAAAAAATGAATAAAAAAAAAATGCTCCACACGGACCTAAATCAAACGGAAAAAAACTCCCCTTCACAGGTAAAAAAAATGACAAAAAATTGTCTTTGGTTTTTTCAAATCAAACATAAAAAACTCCCTTTTCACACGGTATAAAATCAAAAAATCTCTGACTCAAATATTTTTCACCGGTACCAAGCGCGAACAAAAAAGTTTTGTCTCTGGGAAGAGGGGGGAAACCCCGATTTTAAAAGTGTAGAAAACATAAAGAAATTGTGCCCACCAACATCCATATGCCCCCCTTTTCTGTTTTTAAAAAATTTGGGCTGATCGGTATTTTCTGAGAAAATAGGAAAAAAAACAAGGAGAACAAAACGTATGAAGGTTTAATGAAAGATGTTTGAAATTGTATATATCGTTGTGTGGTGTTTTTTTGTGTTGTGTTTTTTTTGGGGTTGTTGTGGTTGGGGTGTGGGGGGGGGGGTGTTTTTGGGGGGTGGGGGTTGTGGGGGGGGTTTTTATGTATGTGTGTGTGTGTATGTGTGTGTGTGTGGGGTGTGTGGGGTGGTGGGGGTTTGGTGTGTGGGGGTTTTGGGGGTTTTTTTTGTTGGGGGGCGTGTACGTTTGTGGGGGGGTTGTGGTGGGTGTAGTGTAGTGTAGTGTGTGGGTGTGGTGGGGTTTAGTGTGGGGGTGGGGGTGGGGGTGGGTTTGGTGTGGTTGGGTGGGTTTGGGTGGGTGGGTGGTGTGGGGGTGGTATGCTCCCTTGGCTTAAAACGTGTTTTTTTGGTGAGAGGAAAACGAAAAGGTATGTGTGGTGTACTGGGGTGGGGTGGTTTTTTTTGGGGTGTTTTTTGTGGTGTGTGTGTGCATGGGCTTGTATTTGGGTTTTTTGTTATTATGTTATGGTGTAGTGTGAGTTTTGTTTTTCTTATTTTTTTCTCATATTATTCTTGTTCTTGTTTTTTTTTTGTTCTTGTTTCGTTCTTTGTTCTTTTGTTTACTCCTTGTTCTCTCTTGTTTTTGTTTTATCATAATCTTTTTCATTTTTATTACATTATGTTTGTTGTAGTTTTGTTGTTGTTAATGTCATGGGTTTTTTTTTTCTACATATCATTTTTTTACAATCCCCATAAATTCTTCTTTTTTATTCTATTTATTTATTTTTTTTTTAATTTTTTTTTTGGGGGGGTGGGGTACAGAACATGCCCCCCAGACAACATAGACCTTCCTCTGAAATATGAACAACCCCCGTTTAAAAAAAAAAAGGTTAAAAAAAAATACCAGAGTTACAAAACAAAAAAAAGTCCCCCATTTTCCGTCGTTACAGAAAAATTGCCAACCCCAAAAGGGCCCCCCAAGTTCCCCGGAGTACATCGAGGTTCAACTTTTTTGGGGGGCCTTGGTCGATACACCTAGTGGTGAGTAATTTTTCCCCTGGTTGAGACGTTTTCCCAAAAATAAAAATTTAAAATAATAAAAAATAAATAAAAATTAAAAATAAAATTTAAAAAATTTTAAAAAATTTTTTATATAGCGAAACTTGAAAAAAAAAAATTAAGCGCGGGAAGCAGACCACACCCCGTACCCCGGGGCCGCCGAAAAAAACCCCCCCAAAAAAAACAACAACAACACACACAAACACAACAACACCCGGGTTTAAAAAATGGGGAAAAGAATAAAAAAAAAAACCAAAGAATAAAAGGGGGAAAAATTATAGAGAGATGCTTTAAAAATTTTATATTTTAAAAACCCCATGTCCCCCCCTCCGGCGGAAAAACAGGCTAAAGGGGGGGGGGGGGGGGGGTTGGTGAGGTTTAATTTTATGCGGAGAAAAAAAAGGTGAGTTTTGAGAGGGACTTAAGGGACAAAAGTGGTTTTTTGGGATGGAGAGGAAGTTTTTTCCCCGGAGAGGGGCCAAAAAAAGGAAAAGGTCGGGGCATAGGTTTTGGGTTTTGTGCGGGGAAAAGGGCAAATTAGGGGGACGGGGCAGGGGAGGGTTATTGGGGAAAAGATAGTTAAGTAGGTTAAGGAAAACGGGGGTGCTTTTTTTTAGGTTTTTTGACTTTGGGGTTTTTTTTTAAATGTTGCGCTTTGATCAGGGGCAGTGAAGTTTTCCCCGGAAGGAGATATGTGGTCTTTTTTTTTTTTTGAGTAAAGGCGTACAGCAACGTCTTTTCAAAGGGGTCCCCAAAATCAAACTGACATACATTAACAAAAAAGGGATAACACTAATAATAAAAATAGCTTTTTATTGTTATCCCCCCAAAAAAATGCATGAAAAAAAAAAAAAAAAAAAAAATGTATTTAAATCGGGGTTTTTTTTTTTGGAAATAAAAGAACTTAAAATTTTAAAAAGTCCCCTCAATGGCTTTTCATTTTTTTTTGGGTTTTTTTTTTAAAGCCCCCCCCTTTTCAAAAACCTACATGGCTATCCCCCTTTAAAAACCCAAAAAGCCCCCAAAAAGGGAAAAAAAAAGGAAAAAAAAAATAAAATAAAAAATAAAAACACCGGCAAAAAACCCCAAAACCCCCGGCCCCTTTACCAAGCCCAATTTACCCAAGGGGGGTTTAAAAAAAAAATTTTGAAACAAGTAAACACTTTTAAAGGGCCCATTAAAATTTTAAAAAACGGGCCCTAAATTCCCCAAAATTGAAATTTTTAATTAAATGGGGCCCAAAATTTCTTTTAAGAGAAAGTGCCTAAGGGTTTTCCAAAACTACAGGTGGATGGAAGAAAAGGAAAAAATGATAGAAGGATTGAAGAAAGCAAAGGAGGGGGGGAAAAAAAAAAAAGATTGACAAAAACGAGGCATTTTAGCAAGGAATTTCGGTAAAGTGGGGGAAAATTTTTTTTATAAAAGGGGGCCCCCCCCGCGGGGGTCAGGCATTAAAAAAAGCCTAAAAGGTTGAAAAATTTTAAAAAAAAATTTTTCAGGGGTTATTGTTATCATGAATTTTGTTTAACGCCAATGACTATGCAAATCCCCCCGGGGCTACACCTTTAAAAAGGTTTTCTCCGGGGTTTTTACTCCCCCAAAATTGTTTACCAGGAATTTAAAAAAAAAACCCCAACAAAAATTAAAAAAACAAAGGGGAAAAGAACTTTGAAAAGGGGCCCCAAAAATTTTCAAAAAATTGTTCTGCAAAAATTTTCCCCTTAACCCCAAAAAAATACCTTTTAAATAATTTCTAATAAAACCCCCAAAAGAGAAAATATGTCAGGTTGTAAAAAAAACATACAGGTAAAAGGGAAAAAAAGGAAAAAAAATTTAAAAGGGAGAGATGAAAAAAAATTTCGAAAAAAAAGCGCAAAGAAGTGGGGAAAAAGGGGGATTTTAGTGAAAATTTTTTAAAAATTGGGATACTTTTTAAAACCCAAAAAAAACCCCCCGGTTCCCCCCAGAGGTTTTAAAAGTTGGGGGAAAAGGGGGTTAAAACAAAAATAGTTTGGGTTTTCCACAGCCTCTAAAAACCCCCAAACCCCCTTTAAAAAGAAAAAAAAAACTTTTTTTAAAAAATCATGTAATACGTATCAAAGAATGGGGGGTTTTTTTTAAAGGTGTTTTTTCAATAGCTTCCGATGACAGAACCGTACAATCGGGCATTTTGTTTTGGCTGTTTTTCGGTGGGGTCACTACGCGCGAACCACCCTTTTTATGGAATGAAACTTTTCCCGGGCTGAGAAAAATGGAATTAAAATTTTTTGGGGGATATTTTATTGACATTGTTTGCTTAAAGTCCGTTTTTTCCCCAAAAATTATTAAGCGCTTTTCTTTTCAGTAAAAAAGCGTTTTCACGTTAACTTACCCTTTTCTCTACCAAAATACTGCAAAAGTAATCTGGTAAATTTTTGGGCAGTGGTATTAAAAAAATTTAAACCCTTTTTTAAAGAACACTTTTTGGGGGTTGGGCTTTTTCATTTTTTTGGCTGTTTTTCCCCTATATCATTTTTTTTTTTGAAATTTAAAGATCTTAAAAAAAACCCAAAAAGAAAAAAACAACACACAAGCTGTAAAAAAACCTTTTTAAATTTTTTTGTTATCACCCACGGAAAAAACGCCCCCCACGCACGCCCAAAACCCCACAACAAACAACCCCCAACACACACACACACACACACACACCCAAAGGTTTTGGGGGTTTTAAAAAATTTTTAAATTTAAAGCCCAAAGGGCTGCACAAGGTATATCAGCGTATTAAAAACCTTTTTATCATAAAAAAAAAAAAAGGGGAAAAGAAAACAAAAACAATATCGATGCAATTTTTTGGGGAAAAATTTTTGGGGGATCAATACTATAATTTTTCCAAGGGGTTTAAAAAGGGGAATCGAAACAAATGTAAAAAAAAAAATAATTAAAATTTAAAAATACAAAAATGATCCAGGTTGCTAAGATATAATTTTGCCATAAAAAGTACTTCAGCCCAAAAAAAAAGTAAAATGTACCCCCAAAAATTAATCCTAAAAAACAGTATGTTTGGTTTATGAAAAAAATTTAATGAACCCCCCCAAAATGGAAAAAGAAGGAAAATATGAAGAAAAAAAAGGAACCCAAGGGGGGGAAAGGGAAAAAAGACAGAACAGAGGAAGACTACCAAAAATTATTCCCCCAATGGGAAAAAAATATTCATACAGAAAAAGCCCCCCTCCCCAATAGGGGGGGAAAATCATGGTTGGACGAATGGGGGTTTTTGGTGGTTGATTGGGGTTTAAAGGGTCTATATTTTCCCAAAAGGGAAGACAGTGATGGTAACATTTTGAGAAAAAGGGGAGGAGAGAAGGGAGAGAGGAAAGAATGAGTGAATGAGAGAGGAGTGAGAGGTGAGAGAGAGACAAAGAGAGAGAGGAGGGGGAAAAGAGAGAGAAAGGAACAGGAGAAAAAGGGGAGAAAAGGCAGGGGGGGGAGAAGCAGAAAAAAAAAGGAAGACGGGGCAGAGAAAAAAAGAGCAGAGCCCAAACAAGAAAAGAGGAAAAAGGGGAAAAGGGGGAAACAGAAGGCAGATACAGACGGAAAAAACCCAGTCGAAAAGAAAGAACAGGGGGGGGGGGGGAGAGAGAGAGAGGAGGAGAGAGAGAAGAGAGAGACAGACAGACGGGAAAAAGGAAGAGAGGAAAGACAGAAGGAACAGACAAAGGGACAGAATAAAAGACCTCGACACACAACAAAAACGGACCCAAAGGAAAAGGGAAAACAAAAAGGGGGGAAAACACATTTTGACAAACAGAGAGTAAAGGGCCCCCCGGACAAAAAGGGGAAGAGAACAGAGAGAGAGAAAATGAGAGGGGGAAAAAAGAAAAGAGAAGACAGAAACAAAGGGGGAAGTAGGGACGGGTTTGACTGAGAGAGAGGAGGAGACGAGACGAATGGGGGGGACAGAGATAAAACACGCAGGTAGCCCGAAAAAGCAAGAAAACGGGACTCTCCCTTGGGTATAAATTTTTCCCCCCCCCCCCCCCCCCCCCCCCCTTGTTTACCCCCCAAGTTTTTTAAAATATGTAAGTAATATGTATAAAAGATACATTTTTGCCCCCCCGCAGCAGCGCCCCCTTTTCTTAAACCCCAAAAAAACCTGTGAAAAAGGCCAACTGGACACAAAAAGCATTCATAAGCTTGTGTTAACCTACCCCCCCCTTTTAACCCCTTTTTTCCCCCAGACCTTCCTACCCAGTCTCCATTGTCAAACATGGTACAAAGAAAAAAAATTTTAACCTGGCCCTTTCCCCGCCCCTTTAAGTTCTGGAAAAAAGAAGAGACAAAGGGAAGTTAAAGGAAAAAAAGAGGGAGTCAAAATGTTATGTTTTTTTTTTTTTGTTTGTTTTTTTTTTTTTGGGGTTTGGTTTTTTTTTTTTTTGAGTAAATGGTGGAAAAAGGTGAGGGGGAAAAAGGGGTTTTAAATTTTTTTCATTTTTTTGGGTAGGGTCGGAAGTAAAAAGGGTTTTTAAAAAAGATTTTATGATATATTAATTTTATGCCCCCCAAATTTTACCAGGGTTTAAAAAAAATATTATGGTATTAAAATGAAGCTTTTAGAAAAAATGGGCCTAAATTCCCCAAATTTTTTCCCTGCTATGATATTTTAAAGACCCCAAAAAAGAAAATTTGTGTACCAAATCAGCCCAAGAAAAATACATAAGATTTCATCGAAAAAATAAGGGAAGGGGGCCCCCGCAAGGAAAAAATGATAGAGACGAAAAAAACCCCAAAAGGGCAAAAAAAAAGTGAGACAAAAAAAGAGGAAATTTCTGCACAAAATTTTTCCCCAAAAAAGGTTTGGGTATACTTTTTTCCACTG
The DNA here is from genome assembly GCA_030674185.1 of Monoplex corrugatus. Taxonomy (NCBI): domain Eukaryota; kingdom Metazoa; phylum Mollusca; class Gastropoda; order Littorinimorpha; family Ranellidae; genus Monoplex; species Monoplex corrugatus. The sequence continues at coordinate 4,870 of JAPXFY010005267.1, read as the reverse complement.
AAAGAGCCCCCCCCTCCCCCCAAAAGGGGGGGTAGGGATAGGGGGTTAAAAAAAAAACGAATACAAAAAAAAACCCCCGGAATTTATAAGCTTACATTTAAAAATTTGGGGCCCAATTTTTACATTGGTTAGCACATCGATTTTCCCCCAACCGGGAAAAGCACTTTTGGGATCCAAAATTTTTAATAAAGAAAAAAACGAGGGGTTTTAAGAACACAAAGGTGTTACTGAATGGGGGGCAAGGGGGAACATTTTTGGTGAGATGAAGAAGCAAATGAAAAGGCAGGAACAAAGAGGTGCAGAGAAAAGGAATTTTAGCACAGAAATTTTTAGAAAATGGAGTTTAAAATTTAAAAAAAAGAGCTTGAATCCCCAACGGGTGGGGGGGGAGGGGCGGGCAGACACTTTGAAACAGTGCAAAAAAACCCCGTGTGGGAAAAGGGGTTGAAGGGGGGACGGGTGGATAGGGAAAAAACCCCCCCATAAAAAATGTTAATGACAAAAAAAAAAATAGTGTGATGCCTGGTTAAGCAAACCCGGAACCAGAAAAAAAAAGAAAGAGAATACGAAAGCGTATTTTTTTAAACCCAAAAAAAAAGACAGGCGCAAAAATTTTTACCCCCGGGGCCCTTTTTCAGGGAAGTTACAAAAAAAATAATAAAAAAAAATTTTAGAAAAAGACTGAAACTTCCCCCCTGCTTTTTTCAATGTCAGTTGTAGGGGGGGAAAAAAAGAGATGATGGGGCCCATTATCAACCCCAAAAAAAAATATTTTAAGGCTTTATAGAAAAAAGTACAGATGAAGGACCAGCAAACAGAAAAAAGATTGCAAGTAATGCAGAAGCAAAAAGGGAGGGCAAAAAAACAAAAAAAAGTGACAGAAAAAAAAGGGAAAAAATTTGGGAAATTTCCAAAGTGGGGATATACTTTTACTGAAAGAGCCCCCCCGGGGGCCCCCCGGGGGGGGAAAGAAAATGCGCGAGCTAAATAAAAAAAATAACGATAAAAAAAAAAACAATAAAAAAAAAATAAAAAATGTGAAAATAATAATGATAATAATTTAAAAATAATAATAAAAAAAGTAATAATATAAAAACAATAATAAAATAATATATGTAGGGCCCCCCGGTGTGGTGTGTGGTTTTGCGAATTGGGGGAAAAAAAGGAAGGTTGTGGGTTTTGAATTCCCCCCCCGTCCCCTTAAAAAAAGTTGTGGGGGGTTTTTGGTTTAACGACTCCACCCGGATGGGCTTTTCTTGGGTCATTTTGGGAAAAAAGGGGCCCTACAGTCAAGTTATACTTCAATTTATACCCCCTTTTTTTGGGGTTCCCCCAAATTTTTTTACCCCACCACCCGTATTCCCCCGGGTTTGGGGTTTATGCCCCCATATGTTAGAATAAAGGGGGAAAAGTTTTTGACGCATTCAGTCCCCCCCTGGAAATCCGTGGCTCGTGATTTTTATTTTTCAGGGCTCATATCATTTATTGTAAAAAATTTCCCCGTTTTTGTGGATTAAGGGGGTGTGAAAATGGGACAGGAAAAAAGGGGAGCACAAAAAAACCCCCGATTTGGGGAACCCTTTTAAAAAAATAATGAAAAAAAAAAAAAGAACAGGAAAAAAAAAAATTTTTTTGCCATCTTTTTCCCCTTTGCTAGGGTTTTGGGGTTTTTTACCCCCCGCTAAAGGTTATAAATTTTTTTTGGGGGTTTAAAAAGGTTTTTTAAAAAGGGATTTTTCCCCCAGGAAAGGTTTTTTTTGGCCCCCAGTCAAGAATTTATTAGGATGTCTTGGCAAAAACGGGTGCAAAGTGTTAGGGAGGTAGAAAATGCCTTTTTAAAAGATAAAAAAAATATGGCGAAAAGGGGTTTCCCTTTTGGGCCATATTTGTTTTGGGGGGCTGTTAAGGGGTTTAGTATTATTGATGCCGTGTTTTTTTGTATTTTTTTTTTTGGGCCCTGTTGATGAAAACCCCTTTTAAATTTTTTTTGAATTTTTAATGTGAAAAAAAATTTAACAAAATTAAAAAAAATAATATAAAAAAAAATTTATAATAAAAAATGATAATAATGAAAAACAAAAAAAAAAACCCAATAATAAAAAGAAAATTCATAAAAAATAAATAGATCCTGTTTTTTTTTAAAAAAAAAACAATAAAAAACCAAAAAAAGAAATCAAAAAAAAAAATTTTTTTTTTTCCCCAAAAAAAATTTTTTCCCTTTAAAATTTTTTTCCCCCTTAAACATTTTAAAAAACCCTCGTTAACGAAACGCCCCAAGTGAAAAACTTTAAACCCCAAATCGGGAAAACATCTAAAACCCCAAAATAGATCTTTAAAATTTCCCTTTTTCCCCTTTCAAAAGTTGGGGGTCTTGAAAAAAGGAAAGTTTTTCTAAGGTAGGGGGACTTTTTGGGCCTCGAAACGGGCTTGTAAAAACCCCCCGTCTTAAAAGTAAAAAAAACTTTTGGGTAGCAAACGGGGTGCAAAAAGGCATAGTAACCATGGAAAATTTTTTAAAAAATTGCAGGTTTGTAAATCAAAAAAGGTGGGAGATGACTGGAGGACAGGGTTTGTTCGTTTTGGACCCCCATGTCAAAAACCCCCATGTGGCAGTGTACTGATGATGTGATGAAAAGTTAATGAGATGGAAATGAAACTTTTGCTTTTTCCCCTATTCGGTTTTTAAAATTTTTTTTTTAAAATTTTTAAAAGGAAAAAAGGAAAAAAAAAAACCAAGAAACAGGTTTTAAAGGGTATGCTTCGCTCGAAAACAGTTTAAAATTATGAGACAAATCTTGTTTCTTTTTAAAAGGGGTATGTGTAGTTGAAAAAATGGATCCAATACTGGGACTTTCTCATCGCGAAAAAAATAAGTAGTTTTGCCAAAAAAATTAAAAACCCGTGAAAAAAAAATTTTAAAAAAAGGGGAAAAAAAATTCAATATGGGTGGAAATTGATGGTTTGGCCCTTTAAAAACCCAATAAAAAATTGGATGATCAACCCAAGATTTTTCTTTATAATGAATTTTTAGTACCAAAATAGTTATTTTCCCCGGGAAAAAATTAAAGGGAAAAAAAGTTTTTCCCCTTTTCCCCAAATACATTATTCCTCTTTTGAAAAAATAAAAATTTTCTCTTTTGGGTTTAAAAAATACTGGGTTTTAGTGAAATTTGTATTTTTCAACAATATATTTTAAAAAACCCTTTAAAATTGTAAATTTTTTTTTTTGGGGGTTTTTTTTTTGTTTTTCTTTTGTTTTGGGCCCAAATTTTTACGTCATTTTAAAAGGCCACAAGGGGTTTGGGGACAGTTTTAGCAATGGTGATAGATAACATGATGAGGTGATAAACCCGATGTATGGAGTTTTATCCCAGGATTGAACTGCGTGAAAGGGTTTTTATTCCTTACTACCCTTTTCTTCTGGCATCAACCAGGGAAGAGAACCCCCAAAGCGGTGTGGCAGTTTGATTTAAGCAACCCCCCCAAAAAATCCGTGAAGTGGGTGAATTTTTTGTGTTGTCCTATTTCAAATGGGGCCCCCTTTAAAATTTTGAATTTTGGGGGGATTGGTTTGAACCGAAAAATCCCCCAAAAAATTTTTTTAAGGAATAATGGGGATTTTTTAACCCCCCAAAATTCTAGTCGGTTTGTCCGTTGGTAAACCCTGCATCCCGGGGGGAAGGGGTTTAAAATTTTAAAGTCAAACCAAAAATTTTGGGTGGGGCCCCGGGGTTTTTTACAGGAACAATTTTAATTTTCCCGAAAGCGTTTATGTTCGTTTTCAATTTGGAGTGGCTATTTTTAAAACATTTAAAAAACCCCCATAAAAAATGGAGATTTCTTATATGGCTTGATATTTTGTTGCAATTTATTTTCGGTACAGTGCCCCCAAAAAACCCAAAGTCAATATAATTTTTTAAGAAATTGTATTTTCATTTTACTAAAAACCCTCAAGATTTTTTGGATTTCCCAAAAAACCCCCGAACTTGAAGGAAACCCCCAAATGAAAAAAAAATTTTTTAAACAAACAAGATAAAGTAATTGTTGCAAGATTTTCAAATAATACAAAAAATTTTGAAAAATTCAGAAAAAGTGTTTTACGTAATTCCTGAAAAAATGAATAAAGGCATTTTTTGGGGGGTCGTGGACCTTAATTGGTAAAAGTTTTGAATTTTTTTTGTTTAAAGATTCGCGATTCCCATGATCTAACATTTGACCCGGAATTTTTTTTTTTTAAACCCTGCATGACGAAAAACAAAATCTTTTATCTCACAAAAATTTTTTTAAGATATGTAAAGTAATAATTAGACATTTCCCAGAAAGGAAACCCCCCATAACGGAAGTGAAAAAATTCCCAAAAAACAAAACACAAAACACAAACTAACAAGACCATCTGAAAACCCAAAACAAAAATTTTTCCCCCAACACCTACACAAACCACAAAAACCCATATTTTTTTTTATTAAAAAATAAAAAAAACAAAAAAAACAACCCCCCCAAAACCCTTTTTTTCACAACACGCGCATAACCCCCGAAACACAGCCACAAACACCCCCAAACCCCCCAAAAGCACATAAACATAAAAAAAACAAAACGACCAAAAACCACACCAAAACAACCCAAAAAAAAACCCCCAAACCCCCAAACAAACACACAAAACAACCCCCCCCAAATACACACGCCATAACACAAAAAAAAACACACACACTAAACACATAACAAACACAAAACCACAAAAACCAACAAAACACCACAAAAACAACCAACACCAAAACCACACACCACAATTTTTTCAAAAACCCCAATAACAACCCCCACACAGACAAAAAACCCCCCCCACATATTTTTAGAAAACATACACACAACACAT
>JAPXFY010005266.1:0-15423 GCA_030674185.1 Monoplex corrugatus | reverse complement strand
TTTGGAGGTTTTTTTTTGTTACTTAGTTATTTTTTTTATTATGTTGGTGGGGGTTTGATTTCTTGTTATTTTTTTGGTTTTTTTGGAAATTTGGTTTTTGTGAGTTAGTTATTTAGTCTTTTGTTGCTAGTTGGTTTTTTAAAAAAAGGAATTTTTTAAACTTACTTATTTGGGGGTTTTGTTCTTTTCGTTCTTTTTTTTTGTTATTTTGTAAGTTATTTTGTTGTTGGGGGGGTTTTTGTTAGGTAGTCTTTAGGGGTTAGTTAGTGTTTTTTGAGTTTGTTGCCTTAAAGCCCCCTTTTAATTGTGATTTTGGTTTGTTGGTTGGAAAAAAATAGGAGTTTTGGGAATTCTTATGTTGGTAGTTAGTTCTTTAAACCTTATTTTTTTTTAGTTAGTTAGGGGTTTAAATTTGTTATTTAGTTTTTTTGGTTTGTTAGTTAGTTAAAAAATTCAGATAGTTAGATTAATAGTTTTTTTTTTTTAAATTTGTTTTTTGTTATTATTTATTTTTTTTGTTCGGTTTTTTTGGGTTTTTAGTTTGGGTTGTTTTTTTGTGATTTCCCGTTTTTTTTTTTTAATTCGTTTTTTTGTTATTTATTTTTTTGTTATTTTTTTTTTTGGGGTTTTGTTGGTTGTTATTTTTTTTGTTAGTTAGGGGTTTGATAGGTATGTATTTTGTTAATTGTTTTTTATTGTTATTCCTTTTTTTGGGGTTTGGTGCTGATTAGATTGTTTTTTTTTTGGGTTTTGTTATTTTAAAAAGATGTTAGTTAGTTTTTGTTTTTTATTTAGTTAGTTTTTTTAGTTTGATAGTTTTTTTTTTGTTTGTTTTAGTTATTTTTTTTGTTATTTTGTTTTTTGGTTTGTTAGTTTTGTATTTTTGTTAGTTAGGGGTTTGGGTTTTTGGTTTGGGTTTTGTTTTTAAAATTTTTTAGTTTTTTTTTTTGTTGTTTTTTGGGGTTTGGTTGGGGGTTTTTGGTTGGTTGGTTTGGTTGGTTGGTTGTTATTTAGTTTTTTTTGTTAGTTTTTTTTGAAAAATTTATTTTTTTTAGTTAGTTGTTTGCTGTTGGATATTTTTAAAGGATCTTTTTGAATTTCTTAGTTGGGGGTTTTGTTTTTCGTGGTTAGTTATTTTGTTTGTAAGTTAGTTATTTTGTTAGGTGGGTAGTTATTTTGGTGTTAGGTAGCCCTTTTAGTTAGTTAGTTAGTCAAAATTTAATTTTGTTTGTTTCTTAGTTTTTTTTTAGTGAGTTATTTATTTGGGATGGAAATTTTAGGAAGTTTGAATTGTTTTGTTGGTTTTTTTTAAATTACCTTATTTTTTTTTTTTAAAATTTAGTTAGTTTTTTGTTTTTTTGTTTTTTTTTTCCCCTTTGTTGGTGGGTTTTGCTGTTTTCAATTTAAAATTTTTTTGGGTTAATTGTTAGGCCCTTTTAGTTATTTTAGTTAGTTAGTTATTTTAATTCCAATTTTGGGGGTTGGTAGTTTTTTTTTGTTGGTTTTTTTTTGTTATTTTGGAAAATTTTATTTTGTTAGTTTTTATTTTAGTTTTTTTTTGGGTTTTTTCTTTAATTTGTCGTTATTTTAGTTTGTTGGTATTTTAAAAAGGATTTTTTATTTTCCCCTTTGTTGGGGGTTTTGGGTTTTTTTTCTTTTTGTTTTTTTTAGTCAAAAAGTTAGTTAGCTAGTTAGTTAGATAGGAAATTAGGGGGGCAGTTTTAGTCATTTTGTTAGTTAGTTTTTATTTGGGCTTGTTAGGTGGGTTGTTTTTTTTTTTATTTACTTTTTTTTTTCCCCTTTTTTTGGTGGGAGTTTTTTCATTTTTTATTTTTTAGAATTTTTGTTTTTTGTTGCTTAGTTTTTTTGGGTTATTTTGTTAGTTTTTGGGGGTTTTTAAAAATAGTTATTTTAGTTATTTGTTGGTTTTTAGTGAGTTTTTAGTTTTTTGAAATTTAAAGTTAGTTATTTTGGTTTTGTAATTTTTTTTAGTTGGTTGTTATTCGTTAGTTATTTTTTTAAAATTCGTTTGTTTTTTAATTCTTTAAATTCGATATTTGTTAGTTTTTTTACTTAGTTTTTTTGTTAGTTTTTTTGTTAGTTTTTTTTTTAAAATAGTTTTTAAAAGGGTTTTTAAAAGTTATTTTTTTTTAAATGGGGGGGGTTTTTTTTAGTTTTTTTTTTTTTTAAAATTTTTAAATTAAAATTTACTTTGTTAGAATTTTAATTAGTTATTTTGTTAGTTAGTTTGTTTTTGTTGGTTTTTTGTTGTTAGTTTTTCGTTTGTTCTTTTAATTTTGTTTTTGTTTTTGTTGTTAATTATTTAGTTAAATTTTTTTGGGTTTGGGTTTTGGTTTGGGGTTGGGGTTGGTTTTTGGTTGGTTGGTGGTTGTTAGTTGTTGTGAGTTATTTGATAGGAAAGGTAGGTAGGAAAGGTTTTTTAAAATTTTGTTACTTAGTTATTTTGCTTTTTTTTGGATGTATTTGTTTTAATTATTTGTTTTTTGGGTTGGGTTTTTTTGATAGTTTTTTATTTTTTGGTTGTTAGTTGTTTTTTTTTAAATTTTGGGTTGTTATTTTTGGTATTTATTTTGTTGTTATTTTGTTAGTTAGTTGCTTAGTATTTGTTATTTTTTTGGGTTTTGTTTTTTTGTTATTTTGTTTTTTTTTTTTTGTAAGTTTTTTTATTTTGGGTTTTGGTTGGTTGGTTGGGGGTTTTTTTGGTTTTTTTGTTTATTAGTTTTTTTTTTTAAAATTTTATTTTTTTAGCCCGTTAGTTAGTAGGTGGATATTTTTCCCGGAATCTTTTGATTCTTGGGGGTTGGGGTTTTTTAAATTTATTTCGTTAGTTTTTTTTTTTAAAAATTTTGTTGTTAGGTTTGGGTTGTTAGGCTTTTGGGTTTGGAAGTTTTTTTATTTTGTTGTTTTTTTTGTTTGGTAGTTAGTTAATTAGTTAGTTACTTGTTATTTCCTTATTTTGGTGGGAAAGTTTTTTTAATTATTTGTTATTTTGATAGTTAGTTTTTTTGTTGTGGTTTGTTTGTTTTTTTGGGTTTAGTTAGTTTTTTGGTTATTTATTTTAGTTAGATGGGTAGTTTTTATTTGGGTTATTTTTTTTAAAATTTGGGTTGGTTGTTCGTTATTTTAGTTAGTTCGTTTGTGTTTTTTTTTAAATTTCCCGTTATTTCGTTTTTATTTTTTTTTAGTTGTTAGTTATTTTTTGGTTGGATGGGTTGGGGTTGGGGTTTGGTTTTTGGTTAGTTAGTTAGTTGGGGTAGGGGGTTTAATTAGATAGGTGGGTTTGGTTTTTTTAAAATTAGTTACTTTTTAGTTTTTAAATTATTTTGGTGGGTTTGTTGATTTCTTTTTTTTTTTTTGGGTTTTGTTATTTAAGTAGTTTTTTAGTTAGTTAGAAAAGTTTGTTAGTTTTTTTTTTTGGGTTTAAATTTTAATTGTTAGTTATTTTAAATATTTAGTTAGTTAGTTTTTTAGTTGGGTTAGTTAGTAAATGAGGGGGATGTGATTAGTTAGTTGGTGTTTAGTTGTTTTTTTGTTCGTTAATTCTTTAAATTCGTTATTTGGTTTTTTGTTTTTTTTGTTATTTATTTGGGTTTTGGGTTGGGGTTTGGGTTTTGGTTATTTTATTTAGTTAGTTAGTTATTTGTTGGGTTAGTTAGATAATTGTTTTTTATTTTTTTTTTTGGGTTTTTAGTTTTTTTAGTTAGTTATTTTGTAGTTGTTATTTTTTTAAAATTAGTTAGTTGTTTTTTTAAGTGGTGAGTGGGGGTTTTTGTTAGTTGGGTTAGTTGTTAGTTGTTTGTTCGTTAATTTTTTTTTTCGTTATTTTTTAGTTATTTTTTTTTGGGTTGGGTTTTTGTTTTTTGGGTTTGGGGTTGTTGGTTAGTTGTTAGTTAGTTAGATAGTTAGTTAGTTATTTGTTATTTTGTTTTTTTGTTCGTTAGTTTGTTAGTTAGTTGTTTGTTTTTAATTCGTTATTCGTTTTTTTTTTTATTTTTATTTTTTTTTTTTTTAAAGTTTTGGTTTTTTTAGTTGGGGAGGGTTTGGGTTTGGGGGGGTTAGTTAGGGGGGTTTTTCAGTGGTTCCCTTAAAATAGGTTGGTAGGTTTTTTTAAATTATTTTCTTAGTTTTTATTTTTTTTTTTGTTGGTGGGTTTTGTGAAAAAATTTGTTTTTTGGGTTTTGTTATTTAAGTAGTTAGTTTTTTAAATTTTCTTAGTTAGTTGGTTATTTTTTAGTTTTTTTTTTTGTTTTTAAATTTTGTTTTTATTTTTTTTGTGAGGAGTGAGGGGAGGTGAGTGAGTTTTTTGTTAGTTATTTTAGTTTATTTTGTTATTATTTTTTTATTTAGTTTTTAAATTTTTTTTAGTGTTAGTGTTGGATGTTGCAAAAAAATTTTAAATTTTATTATGTTGGTGGTTATTTCTTTACGTTCGTTAGTTAGTTGTTTGTAGTTAGTTTTTTTTTGGTGGTGTTTGTTTGGTATTTTGGGTTTAAAAAATTTTTGTTATTTTGTTAGTTTGGGGACTTTTAAATTTTTTTTTAAAATAATTTAAATTAATTAGGGTTGGGTAGTTGGTTGGAAAAAAGGGGGAAAAGTTCTGATTTTTTATGTTGGTATTTATTTAAAATTATTTAATTTTGTTATTTTGTTATTTTGTTAGATTTTTAAAGATGTTAAAATTTGTTAGTTTTTTTTTTTGTTAGTTTGTTAGTTTTTTTGGTTTGTTGTTGTTCGTTCGTTCTTGTTCGTTAGTTAGTTTGTTATTTTGTTGTTTTTTTTTTTTTCGGTGGGTTTGTTAGTTAGTTTTTTTGTTTTTAGTTGTTGGGGTTGGGGTTGGGGTTTTGTTGTTAGTTGATGTTTGATGGTAGGTAGTTATTTTTTTATTTTGTTTTATTTTTTTTCTTATTTTGGGTAGGTAGTGTTTGAATAGTTAGTTTTTGGTTTATTTTTTTAAAAGTTTTTTGTTTTTTAGTTAGTTTTGTTGTTAGTTGGGTTTTTTGTTTTATTTTTTTTGTTTGTTTGTTAGTTATTTAGTTTAGATATTTTGTTTTTAAGATGTTTTTTAATTTTTAAATTTTGTTATTTAGTTTTTTTGTTTTTGTTATTAGTTATTTTGTTGTTTGTTCGTTGTTGTTGTTAGTTATTTTATTTTGTTCTTTTGTTTTTTAATTCGTTAATTCGTTACTTGTTTTTTTTTTGTTATTATTAGTTATTTTTTTTTATTTTTTGGGGTGGGTTTGGTTGTTTGGGGGGTTTGTTAGTTGTTTTTTTTTTTTGGGTGAGTTACTTAGATAGGTGGGTTTGGTAGTAAATTAGTGCTTTTAGTTTTTTTCTTTTTTTGGGTTTGGTTTTTGTTTTATTAGTTATTTTTTTGGGTTTTATTTTTTAAAAATATTTTTTTTAAAATTTTAGTTAGATAGTTATTTTGTTAGTTAGTTAGTTTTTTTTAAATTTAAATTTGGGGGTAGCTTTTGTTATTCTTTTGGGTTTTATTGTTATTTAAATTTTGTTATTTTATTTTTTTTGGGTTTTTGTTAGTGGTTGGAAAAATTAGTGGTTTTAGTTAGTTTTGTTAGTTGTTTTGATTTTTGGTTTTTTGGTTATTTTAGTTTTTTATTTTGATATTTTTTTGTTATTTTTAGTTGGTTAGTTTTTTTGGGGTTAAAATTTAGTAAGTTGTTGTTTTTTCTTAGTTATTTTTTGGGTTATGTGTTTGGTTTGGGGTTTAAATTTTTAAAAATAGTTAGTTGTTAGTTGATAGTGAATGGTTAGTTATTTTTTTTAAAATTTAAAGTTAGTTAGTTATTTTAATTATTTTTTTTAATTTTTTTTTTAGTTTTTTTTTTTTGGTAGGTAGGTGGTCTTTTGGGTTTAATTGTTAGTTATTTTGTTGGTTAGTTAGTTGGTTAGTTTTTTAAATTTAAATTTTTTTTATTAGTTATTTTTTTTGTTAGTTTGTTAGTTAGTAAGTTTTTTGGGGAAAAGTGGTTTAGTTAGTTGTTATTTGGATTTAGTGAGTTGTGGTTAGTTATTTTTTTTTTTAAAAATTTAGTTAGTTAGTTATTTTGTAAAAAAATTTGGGTTGTTTTTTGTTGTTAGTTAGTTCTTTTTCGTTGTTCGTTCGTTATTTAAAGTTATTTTAGTTTTTTTTGTTTTTAAGTGTTTTTTCCTTATTTTTTTTTTTTTTTTTTTGTTTTTTTGTCTGTTGTTTGGGTTTTGGTTGGTTGGGTTTTTTTGGGTTTTTTGTTTATTTATTTATTTGTTTGGGTGGGATGTAGTTAAATTTTCTTTAAGTTAGTTTTTTTGGTTTGTTAGAAAGTTTGTTATTTTATTTTGTTAGTTGGGTAGTAAATTTTTGTTATTTTAGTTATTAGTTAGTTGTTATTTTGTTAGTTGTTTAGCTTTTAGTTTTTTTATTGGTTGTTGTTATTTTGTTAGTTTTTTTTTTTTAAAAAGTTATTTTGTTGGGTTGTTGTTAGTTGGTTTGTTGGTTGGTTTTTTTGTTTTTAGTTAGTTGAGTTAGTTTGTTATTTTAATTACTTATTTAGTCAGTTATTTTGTATTTTGGAGTTTTTTTAAAAAGGAATTTTAAAAATTTTAAAATTTTTTTTGGTGGTTAGGTTTTCGTTGTTAGTTAGTTGTTTGTAAGTTATTTTAAAAGGTTTGGGTTAGTTAGTAGGTGTTATTTTAATTTTTATTTTGGGGGGTTTTTAGTCGTTGTTATTTTGTAAAATGTAATTTTGTTTGTTTTTTTTTTAAGGTTAGTGAGGGGGGTTTTGGTGGTGGAAAAATTTTTTGTTCTGATTTGCTTTTTTGGGTTTGTTTTTTCCCTTATTTTGGGGGGGTTTTTATTTTTTTTTTTTCCTTTTTGTTGGTGGGTTTTGATTTTTTTTTGTTTTTAAATTTTGGTTTTTTATTTGGGACTTTAGTTGGGTTGTTATTTATTTTTTTTTGTTTTTTGTTTTTTTTATGTTGGTAGGTAGGTTTATTTTTTTTGTTTTTTTTTTTATTTTGTTAGGAAGTTTGTTGGTTAGTTGTAATTTTTAAAATTTTTTTTGGTTTTTTGTTGGTTAGTTTTTTTGTTAGTTATTTTGGTTGTTACCCAAATTATTTTTTTGGTAAATTTTGTTAGTTAGTTGGATAGTTAAAAGAATCTTTTGATTTTGGGGGGGTTGGGGGTTTTAGTTTTTTACGTTGTTTTTTTGTTTGTTTGTTAGTTAGTTCTTTTATTTTTTTAAATTTTCCGGTAGTTTTTTTGTTAGTTATTTTGTTTTTTGGTTTGGGTTTTGGTTGTTATTTTGTTATTTGTTTTTTTGGGTAGTTAGTTTTTAAATTTAAAGTTAGTTACTTAGTTTTTTCCTTATTTTGGGTTTGGAAAGTTTTTTCATTAGTTAGTTATTTAAAGTTTTTTTTTGTTTTTGTTAGTTAGTTAGCTGTTTTTAGTTTGTTTGTTAGTTATTTTTTTAGTTGGTTAGTTTTTTAGTTAAATAGTTAGTTTTTTTTGTTAGTTAGTTCGTTCGTTCGTTCGTTCGTTGGGGGGTTTAGTTATTTTGTGGGTTTGTTGGTTTTTTTAAATTCGTTTTTCGTTATTTTTTTTTTTTATTTTTTTGTTTTTTATTGGTTGGGGGGGTTTTGGGTTGGGGTTGGTTAGTTATTTTGTTAGTGAGTTACTTGTTTGGTAGGTTGGTTGTTAATTATTTAAATTAGGTTTTTTTTTTTAATTTTTGTTGGTGGTAGTTGATTTTTTATTTATTTATTTGGGTTTTGTTGGTTAGTTAGTTAGTTAGTGTTAGTTAGTTGTTGGGTTAGTTGTTTTTTTGGAGTTTGTTAGAAATTTTTTGGGTTTTTATTGTTTATCGTTTTTTCTTTTTTGTTTTTTTTATATTTTATTTATTTGGGTTTGGTTGGTTGGGGTTTTTTTTTTGTTATTTTTTTTATTTTTTAAATTTTGTTGGTTGGGTTGTTGGTTAGTTAGTTTTTTTTTAGTTTTTTAATTTTGTTATTTTGTTTTTTTTGTTTGTTGAAAAATTCTTTTCTTGTTATTTCGTTAGTTAGTTATTTTTTTTTGGGGGTTTGGGGTTTTGGTTTGGGGTTTTGGGGGTTTTGGTTGGGTTATTTTTTTATTTATTTAGTTAGTTAGTTTTTTTGTTGTTGTTGTTGTTAGTTATTTAGTTGTTTTTGGGTTAAAATTCGTTAGTGGTTTTTTTTTTTTTGGTTTTTATTTTTTTTGTTATTTTTTTAGTTGGTTGGGGGGTTTTTGGGTTTGGGGTTGGGTTTTTGGTTTTTGTTTTTTGGGCAGTGGTTTTGTTTTTGGTGGGTTTTTGGTTTGTTAATTTTTTATTGTTAGTTTTTTAAATTTTTTTGGGTTTGGTAGTTGATTTTTTTTTTAGTTTTTTGGGTTTTGTTAGTAAGATGGTTGTGATTTAGTTATTTTTTAATTTTTAGTTACCCTATTTGGGTTTAGTTAAAAAAAAATTTTTAAATTACTTTTGTTTGGTGGTTAGAAATTAGTTTTTTGTTATTTTGTTTGTAATTATTATTTTTGTTGGGTTTAGGTTTTGGTTTGTCAGTTTTTATTTTGTTGTCGACGAAAAAGAGTTTGTTGCTTATTTTACTTTTTTAGTGATTTGGGGGTTTTGGGGATGGTCAAATTTGGAAAAGTTTTAAATTTTTTAATTATGTTGGTGTTAGTTTTTTAACCTTGTTTTTTTGTTTTTTTGTTTTTTATTTTAGTTTTTTTGTTAGTTATGTATTTTAGTTATTTTTTAATAAAGTAGTTGTTAAAAAGTTTTTAAAAAATTATTTTTTTTGGGGTTAGTTTTTTAGTTAGTTTTTTTTTCGTTCGTTCGTTAGTTAGTTTTTTTTGTTAGTTGTTAGTTTTTTTTTTTTAAATTTTTTTTTTTTTTTGGGTTGATTGGTTTTGTTGGTTTAGTTATTTTATTTAAAGGGGGTTAGTTGTAATGTAGTTGGTTTTTTTAGTTTTTTAAATTTTTTTTTCTTATTTTGGTTGGTGTGATTTAGTTTTTTTTTTATTTGATTTTTTTTTGGAAGTTTGTTAGTTATTTTTAGTTTTTTGTTAGTTTTTTTAGTTTTAAAAGTTTAAATTTTTGTTTTTTTTTAATTTTTGTTAGTTTTTAAATTTATATTTTTTGTTGGGTTGTTAGTTAGTTTGTTTTTTTTTTGTTAGTTTTTTATTGGGTTTTTGGTTGGGTTTTTGGTTATTTTATTTTGTTAGTTTGTTTTTTTGGGGGGTTTTTATTGGTTTGGTTGGTTGGTTGGTTTTTGGGGTTGGGGTTCGTTATTTTGTTATTTTTTTGTTTTTTTTTTTTTTTACTTTTTAGTTATTTTATTTACCCTTTTTTGGATATTTAAAAAGGAATCTTTTGCCCTTTATTTTTGTTGGTGGTTATTAAATTAGGGGTTTTAGTTTTTTTGTTTGTAGTTAGTTAGTTATTTTGGGTTTGGATTTTGTTGTTTTTTTGGTAGTCAGTTATTTTTTTTTAGTTAGTCAGACTGTAAGTTAGTTTTTTAAATTATTTTTTTTTGTTTTTTTTTTTTTTTTTGGGATGGTAAAATTAGGAAGCTTTGATTTGCTTATGTTGTTTTTGTTCCCCCTTTTTAGTTATTTTGTTGTTAGTTATTTTGTTTTTTCCCCATTTTTGGTAGGTAGCTGATTTTTTTAGTTAATTATTTGGTTTTTTGGGTTAGGCGATAGTTGTTGTTAGTTAGTTATTTAAATTTTCCTTTTTTTGGGTTTTGGTAGCTGTTTTAAATTTGTTAGTTATTTTTTAGTTAGTTGGAAAAGTTTTTTGTTGGGTTTTTTTAGTTTGTTTTTGGAAATTTTAATTTATTGAAATTTTAGTTTTTGGTTGGGTTTTAAAAAAAGGGGATTTTTCTGACTTCCCCTTTTTTGGGGGGTTTTTGTTTTTTTCGTTCGTTTTTTTTGTTAGTTTGAAAGTTGGGTTAGTGTTATTTTGATAGGTTTTATTGGGAAAGTTGGGTTTGTCTTTTGGGTTTTAGTTATTTTGTTGTTGCTTGATAGGTGGGTTTGTTAGTTAATTTTTTTTAAATTAGTTTTTTCCCTTATGTTGGTGGGAAAGCTGATTTCTTAGTTTTTTTGTTAGTTAGTTAGTTGTTTTTTCCCTTGTTTGTTTTTTTTTTTGTTAGTTAGTTAGTTAGTGATTTTAAATAGTTTATTTATTTTTTTTGGGGGTTTTTTTGTGGGGGTTTTTTATTTTGTTATTTTGTCGTTAGTTAGTTAGTTAGTTTTGTAAGTTTTTTTTTTTGGGTTTGCGTTCATTTTTTATTTAGTTAGTTAATTTTTTTGTTCTTTTTTTTAAAATTCGATATTTGTTAGTTTTTTTAATTATTTTTTTAGTTTTTAAATTATTTTGTTTTTTTAAGGGTTTTTTAAAATAGTTAGTTAATTTTTTAAAAAATTTTTTTTTTAGTTAAGGTTTTAGTTATTTTGTTAAAAATTTAGTTTTTTAATTAATTACTTTTTTAGTTTTTAAAATTTGTTGGGTTAGTTATTTTTTTGGTTCGTTGTTAGTTAGTTATTTTGTTTTTTGTTTTTAAAATTTCTTTTATTGTTATTTTTTTTTTGTTGGTTGGGTTTGGGTTTTTTTGGTTTTTGGGTTGGTTGGGTTGGTTTTTTTTAGTTTTTTAGTGAGTTACTTTGTTTGGTGGGTTGGTTTTTAAATTTTTTTAAATTTTTTTTTTTTGGGTTTAAATTTTTGGGTATTTTTGTTTTTTTCATTGTTAGTTATTTGGTTTGTTAGTAGTTAGGGGTTTTGTTGGGTTAGTTAAAATTTTTTTGTTTTTTTATTTAGTTGTTGTTGTTCGTTGTTTTTTGTTTTTTGTTAGTGGGTTTGTTCTTTTTTTCCGTTACTTGTTTTTTTGTTATTTTTTTTTTAGTTAGTTAGTTATTTAGTGGTTGGGGGTTTTGGGTTTGGGTTGGTTATTTTGTTTTTTGTGAGTTATTTTGTTTGGTAGGTGGGTTTTTTTAATTAGTTCTTAGGTTTTTTTTTTCTTTTTTGGGGTTTGGTATTTTTGTTTCTTTTGTTATTTTTTGGTTAGTTGGTTAGTTAGTTAGTTAGTTAGATAGTTGTTTTTTGTTATTTAAAGTTAGTGAGTTATTTTGGATTTTTTTGGGTTTTTAAAATTCGTTTTTTGTTATTTGTTATTTTGTTATTTAGTTTTTTATTTGGGTTTGGGTTTGGGTTTGGGTTTTAGTTAGTTGGGGTGGGTTATTTTGATTATTAGTTAGTTAGTTTTTTGTTTATTTGGAAAGTTAGTTTTTTAGTTATTTAGTTAGTTAGTTAGTTAGTTTTTAGTTTGTTGTTAATTTTTAAATTGTTATTTGTTAGTTTTTTTAGTTAGTTATTTGGGGGTTTTGGTTTTTTTGGGGTTGGGGTTTGGGTTTGGTTGGGTTAGTTGTTATTTAGATGTTAGTATTTTTTTTGTTGGGGTTGTTGTTAGTTAGTTATTTAGTTTTTTTTTTTTTTAAAATTTTTTTACGTGGTTTTTTTTATTTAAAAGTTATTTGTTAGTTATTTTTTTTTTGGGTTTTGGAGGGGTTGGTTGGTTGGTTAGTTAGTTTTTTTGCGGGGTTTTAAATTTGATAGGTTGGTTTTGGTTTTTTTAAAATTTTTTTAAATTTGTTAGTTATTTAAATTTTTTTGGTTTGGTTTTTTTGATTTTTAGTTGTTTTAGGGTTTTAGTTAGAAAAGATGGTTGGGGGGTTTGGGTTATTTGAAAGTTGTTTTTTTTGGGGGTTTTTAAAAAAAGGGGGAATTTTTGGGACTTAAAATTTGTTGGGGGTTTTGTTCTTACGTTTTTTTTTGTTAGTTTGAAAGTTGTTAGTTGTTTGGGTTTTGGTATTTTGGTATTTCAGTTATTTGGGTTAGTTAGTAAAAACTGAAAAGAGTTTGTTGTTGTTACTTAATTAGGGGGTTTTGGTATTTTGGATGGTAAAATTTTGGGAAAGGGTTTTGATTTTACTTAGGGTGGTGGGTTTATTTCATTTCCTTATTTTAGTTATTGGTTGTGAGTTATTTTTTATTTTTTTTGTTAGGTAGTTTAGTTATTTTAGATAATCAGATAGTTAGAAAATCAGTTTTTTTTTTAAAATTTAGTTTTTTTGCTAGTTTTTTTGTTAGTTCGTTTTTCGTTGTTGTTGTTCGTTGTTAGTTTTTTGTTAGTTAGTTCGTTTTTGTTTTTTTTTAAAATTCGTTATTTTTTTTTTTTTTTTTAAATTTTGGTTTTTGTTGGTTTTTTTAGTTTTTGTTGTTGTTAGTTGTTAGATAGGTATGTAGTTAGTTAATTGTTATTTTATTTGTTTTTTCCTTTGTTGGTGGGTTTTGTTTGTTTAGTTATTTATTGGGTTTTATTTATTTAAAAAGATGGGTTATTTTATTTTAGTTATTTTGTTAGTTGTTTTTTTATCTTTTTTTTTTAGTTTGTTAGTTTTTTTGTTAGTTTTTAGTTTTTTGTTATATTTTTTGGGTTTATTTTGTTGTTTGTTTGTTTTGATGTTTTTTGTTAGTTGGTTGGTTGGTTGGTTGTTATTTTGTTAGTTATTTAGTTAGTAGTTATTTGGGTTTGGGTTTGGGTTTTGGTTTGGGTTTGGGGTTTGGGGTTCGTTAGTTATTTTTTTTTAGTTGTTTTTTTTAAAATTATTTTTTTTAGTTAGTTTTTTGCAGTTGGTTTTTTAAAAAGGGAAAATTTTTGATTACTTTTTTTGGGGGTTTTGTTCTTACTTTGCGTTAGTTGGGTTAGTTTGTAAGTTGTTTTTTTGGTTGGGTTTGGTAGTTAGTTAGGTGGGTTGGGTTTGTATTTATTTTTGTTTTTTGTCGGAAACTGTTTTTTTTTTTTTTTTAACTTAGTTTTTTTTTGTGAGTTAGTTAGTTGGTAAAAAAATTTGGAAATTCTCACTGCTTTTTGTTGGTAGTTAGTTCATTTACTTTTTTTAGTTTTTTTTTTGTTAGTTAGTTATTTTGTTTTTTGTTTTTTAAATTATGTTGGGGTTTGGTAGTGTTTTTTTTTAAAATTTTTTTTGGGGTTAATTAGTTAGGACGTTTGTTATTTTGTTATTTTGTTATTTAAATTTCCCTTTTATTTGGTAGGTAGCTGTTTTAAATTAGTTAGTTATTGATTATTTTTGGGGGGAAGTTGTTTTTTTGTTTGTTATTTATTTTGTTTTTATTTTTTTTACTTTTAGAAAGTTTTAGTTTGGGGTTTTGAAAAAAGGAAAATTTTTTGTTTCCTTTTTTGGGGGTTTTTTTAAATTAGTTCGTTTTTTTGTTAGTTTTTAATTTTTGTTAGCTTTTTTGTTTTTGGTTTTTTTTTGTTAGGATTTTTGGTGTATTTTTGTTTTTTTGTTAGTCATTTGGGGGGTTAGATGGGTTTGGTAGTTTTTAAAATTTAGTTTTTTTATTAGTTTTTTCCCCTTATGTTGGTGGCAGCGGGTTTTTTTTTTTAAGTTATTTAGTTGATAGTTAGTTATTTGGGGCTTAGTTTGTTTTTTTGTTAGTTTTTTTGTTAGTGGGGGGTTTTTAATAGTTAGTTAGTTTTTTATTTGTTAGTTAGGGAGGGGTTTTTGTTAGTTTTTATTTAGTCAGTTAGTTAGTTAGTTGTTTTTTTAATTTTATTTTGTTGGTTTTTTTTGTTAGTTATTTATTTTAATTCGTTTGTTCTTTTTAATTCGTTTTTTCGTTTATTTCGTTATTTTTTATTAGTTAGATATTTTTTTTACTTTGTTATTTTTTTTTAAATGGAAAAATTTGTTAGTTAATTTTTTAAATTTGTTGTTAGTTAATGGTTAGTTGTTTTTAAAATTTAGTTGGGTTAGTTGTTTTTAAAATTCCCTTTTTTTGTTTTTAATTTGTTAGTTAGTTTGTTGTTGTTCGTTGTTGTTGTTATTTTCTTTTTTTCGTTTTTTGTTTAATTCGTTATTTGGTTAGTTTTTTATTTAGTTATTTTTTGGGTTTGGGTTTGGGTTTTGGTTTTGGGGTTTGGGTTTGGGGGTTTTTTGGGTTGGTAGTTAGTTTTTTTGGGGTTTTAAATTTGATGGGGGGGGTAGGTAGTTAATTAGTTACTTGTTTTTTTTGGGTTATTTTGGGTTTTTGTGGGTTGTTTTCTTTTTTTTAGTTATTTGGTTTTTTTAAAATAGTTAGTTTTTTGTTACTTATTTTGTTAGTTAGTTAGTTTGTTAGTTAGTTGTTAGTTAGTTGTTGTTTATTTTGTTAGTTTTTTTTTTGCTTAGTTTTTAGTTATTTTTGGTTTTTTTTTGGGGTTTTTTTTTTTTAAAATTTAGTTAGTTATTTTGTTATTTTGTTGGTTTTTTTGGGGGGGGTTTTGGGTTCGTTATTTTGTTGTTGGTTGTTTTTTTTTTTAAAATTTAATTTTTAGAAAGTTAGTTAGTTTTGGGGGGTTTAAAAAAAGGAAAATTTTTTTGATTTTCTTATTTTTGGGGGTTTTGGTTTTTTTTCTTATTTTTGTTAGTTTGTAGTTAGTTTGTTTTTTTTATTTTGTTAGGAAAGTTTTTTGTTAGTTAGTGGGTTTGTCAGTTAGTTGTTAGTAAGACTTTTAAGTTAGTTTGTTTTTAGTTACTTTTTGGGGGTTTTGGGGGGTTGGGGGTTTAAAAAGTTAGTTTTTTGTTATGTTAGTTTTTCTTATTTAAAGTTAGTTGTTATTTTTTAAATTTCTTAGTTGGTGGTTTAGCTGTTTTCTTTTTAGTTGTTTTTTGGTTTTTTTTGGGAAAGTTTGTTAGTTAGTTAGTTTTTTTGTTTTTAGTTATTTAATTCCTTTGTTGGTAGGTAGCTGATTTCTTTAGTTATTTATTTTTTTATTTTTTGGGGAAGATGTTATTTTATTTTGTTTTTGTTATTTTTTTTGGTTATTTTGGTTGGTTTTTTGTTAGTTTTTTTTTTTTTTTTAGTTTGTTAGTTTAATTACTTACTTTTCAGTTAGTTAGCTAGTTAGTTTTTAAAAAAGAAATCTTTTGAATTGGTATGTTGGGGGTTATTTAAATTACGTTTTTTTGTTAGTTTGTTTTTTTTTTTGTTCGTTTTTTTTTTTTGGTTTGTTTGTTAGTTAGTTATTTATTTGTTGGGTTTGGGGTTTTTTGTTTGTTTTTTTGTTGCTTAGATGGTGGTTAGTTAGTTAATTATTTTAGTTATTTAAAGTTATTTCCTTTTATGTTGGTGGCGGGTTTTTCATTGTTTTTTTGTTTTTTAGTTAGTTAGATGTTTTTAAGTTAGTTATTTTTTTTTCTTATTTTGTTTTTTGGGCTATTTATTTTTTTGGTTTTGTTGGGTTATTTAAAAAAAGTTAGTTAGTTATTTAGTTTAGTTGGGTTTTTTTTGTTCTTTTCGTTAGTTGTTGTTAGGGGGGTTTGTT